>VYZV01045338.1:222390-278046 GCA_013401275.1 Pandion haliaetus
TGGTTTTGCAAAGACTGACTGGCAGTTGCTGGAGTCCTACAGCTGAAGTAATGTGCTTTTTTTTTCCAGCGAGCATTCAAACAAGGATCGAGTGGGCCTCAGCAAGGAGAACTTACTGCTCCGAGGATGCACAGTGAGAAACACAGAAGCTGTTGTAGGCATAGTGGTATATGCAGGTTAGTGAACCACCCTGGCTTTCACAGATTACCTTGCAAACAAGGTAAGAGTTATGTGCCCTAAGAAACAGTATTGTACAAAGGGGAATTAGGAGCATAATAGCTTGAATACAGCAGGCAGCAGCTGTAGCTAGAAATGTTAAGAATGCATGTCTGGATTAAGTTTGTTTCTATTTTAACAATGTAAAGAACCAATATGTCTGACTATTCGGGGGGGACAGCTCTGTTCCATATGAACAGGTCCTCATCCTCAACTGTCAGTTGCAATGGTAAACCCAGGTTTTGAAATGGACATGGAGATGTGTGGCTGCTTAGGAGTTTTTTTTGGTCCAAACCTGAAGCTAGTGCTGTTCTTCAATGTTCTGTATCAAAGGGCAGAGGTTTTTAAACTAATTGATATGATATATCCAGCCAGATAGTTGTAATGTAGGTTCAGAATTTTATAGAAACCACTAGAAATAATACAGAAAAAGTAAAAAAAAAGATTGTTTCTATAGGAAAGAATATTATTGACAGTACAAAAGTTAATGTCTACATGACAGATTTTGGTTTAGCTTGTTCAGTTTTCTTTAGGACAGAATTCATATATTGTAGGAGCAGTTAGTTTGCTCATATTTAAAATCTCTGTTCAAATATTAGTTAACAGAAATATCCCATTTCCCAGAGCTTTAGAAATATAAAGCACTTGTGGTTCTGATACCTGCTATTGGAGAATTTCAGCCTGTGTTTTGGTTACAGGTCATGAAACCAAAGCCATGCTGAATAACAGCGGCCCACATTACAAGCGCAGTAAATTGGAAAGAAAAGTGAACGTTGATATTCTTTGGTGTGTTCTGCTTCTAATTTTGATGTGTTTAACTGGTGCGATAGGTAAGTGAGAATCGGCAGACTCCTGCTATTTTCCTCTCTCAGCCTACAATGCTTAGTGTTTTAATTTGAGGCTGATCATTTAAACAGCCTGTCTTGGAAAATGTAATTCCCTAGCAGTTGGGGACACTGCCAGGTTTTAGTTCACGTTGTCATGTTTAATCTTGAGTGTGGTCAAGAAGTATGTTCCTGATGCGAGTTCTTAGGTCTGGAACCTGTTTCTCTGATGAATTTCTCTTTTCTCTCACTAATTGCTCTGCAAAACTCCTACTTTCTCTTAGGATTTTTCACGTAACGTGAGATGCATATATGGCATTGTGGAGAGAGGCCTAGTGTGACTAGAGTTGTAAGGACTTGACATTTTAGGAATTGATTAAGTAGTGGGCTTGAGTAAATCTAAATGGACTAACTTTTATGACAAATCAAAAGGTGTTTAAAACATGTTTAAAAAAAGTTCTTCAGACTACGTTTAATAATGATAACATGGTGTTCACAGGTTAACTAAAACCTGGACAAGCAAGGATAATACAATTAATGGCCAGAGGTGTTTCTGGGGGGGTGTGGGGGGAAGTATCAAGTGTAGTTAGTATTCCTCTAGCTCTGAGATGTGCTGTATAGATGTGCCGTTGACAGAAATGCATGTAAGGTATTTATTCATGTGTGCATTGATACTTAATTTTAATGGGGTTCCTGTTGATGAAGAGCTCAAGAGATAGAATGGTATTGTAAAAGCTTAGAAAGAACTACAGAGTGTAACAGCTAACACCATGACCCTGAACTGTGATACAGTTTACATACAACTGACTCGCTTTTTCTTGTTCTTTTTTTCAAGGCCATGGAATTTGGTTAAGTAGGTATTCGGAAATACCTTTTTTTAACATCCCTGATCCAGATGGGAAATCAATTCCTCCAACATTAGCAGGGTTCAATATGTTCTGGACGATGATCATTTTATTACAGGTAACTTTGGTCTGCTTTGGACATGAGTCATATTCTGATCTCATTTATTTCCTTGAAGTAACTCTTTGGCTTCAGTAGAGCTACTTCATGTTTGCAACTGGCCAAAGAGTTTGGTTTTATTTAATCCCCATGTTTTATTTCGGTAGGTCTTGATCCCAGTTTCTCTCTATGTTTCAATTGAAATTGTCAAATTGGGACAAATTTATTTAATACAGAATGACATTGATTTTTACCATGAGAAAACAGACTCAACAATTCAGTGTCGAGCACTGAATATTGCTGAAGACCTTGGCCAGATTCAGTATATCTTCTCTGACAAGACTGGAACCCTCACTGAAAATAAGATGGTTTTTCGGAGATGCAGCATTGCAGGACAGGAGTATTGCCATGAGGAAAATGGTAAGACACTAAACCTGTGTTCACAGTGGGTCATTTTTCTCAGAGGAGCTGAAAGTTTTGATACAGGTCTGGTGGACTTGTGTGGCAACACACACTCACAGAAGGTATGAATTCAGACTGATCCTACTAATAGCCATGCATCCTTCCCAATTATTAGTATCCCTTCATATAATAGTGTGTTAAGAGGCTCGAAGGCTGTATCTAAGGTGCTGCTTTGCAGCTAGTTAAGTTCCAACGTATTTGATACCACAAACAAAATATTCTTTACTTGCTCTGGAAGAAGTCATGCCAACTGTGTTTTGCTTCTGTCTTTGCCATATTCAGAACCCAGAACATTGGAAAATTGCCCATCTAGTCTTTTTTCTCTCTCTCTCTTTCTCTTCTTTCTTTTTTTTGGTTGGTTTTTTTTTTTTTTGGTCTTTCAACTAGAGTGCGAATGCTTAGCTTACCTAGCATTTTAGGGTTCAAGCATCCTTTTGACTGCCATAGCAGTGTACCACCTTTATGTAGTATATCCTACGGCTCTGATTTGACATACTGTTGCCCTTGAGGGTACAGTAACCCAAATAAAATACATGCTGAAGTCAGAGCTTTAACAGTAATGTTAAGGTACAAATCAAGCAGATGTGTATACATGTGTGTGTTAAGGCTGCAGAGATAAGTACCTCCATCAAAAATAATGACTTTTGTAATCTTTTATCTTACACACCTGTTTATTTTTAGCCCAAAAGTCAACAAGCGGCGATACTGGATAGTTGCTGCCTCATTGTGTAATAGTGTAGCATCTTTCAGTATACATTTCATGAGAGCCTACTTGAAGCCTTCTGGGAGCCAGGAGAAGATGCAACTCCAGACACAAGAGAAAAGTGGGCAGAGTGACATGAAGTCTTTGATTCAATTAGCTATTTTACTCATTAGATAAAACCACAAAATTTTTATTACCTTTACTGTATGTAAGCACTAGTGGCTGCAGACATTTGCTATTTTGCTGGTGGACAGTGCAAGTATTCCATATGAGATCAAAGGTGAGGTGCTGACAGGTGGGCACCTGAAGCACACAGCTTGTGTATTAAAGCCCCCTTTGTGGTTTTGGTGGTTTTGCTGCCAGATAGAACCGCTCACAACTGCAAGCAAAAGGCACACCCTGCTGGCCACAGCAATGGATCAGTTCAGCCCTTCTTTTATTGTGTCACAGGAGCAGCTGGTTACAAACTGGTTTTACTGTAATTTCTGCGCATATTTTGAAAATGTTATGGTGTGGGTGCCCAGGTGCTTCTTTGGCTTTGCATAATTGCACTGGGAATGATGACAACATCAAAGTGAAAAGAAATATTTTTAAGTTTCAGACTTGGTGAATGACCAACTTAAATAAAAAGTAGAATGTATTTTCACAGCATTTCCTAAAGGAAGGAAGAGTATTTCAGAAGAGATAAACCAAGGAGTGATGCGAATGATGTAGCTGTGGCTGATCCAGGTCTCATTGTGCCAGGGAAAGTATGTCTACCACTTGCTTCTGCTGGTAGTTCACTTAGAGTTATCCTTCAAAAATATTAGTGTGTCAATTATGTTCATAATTACTTCCTGCTGTGCCGTGTCTTTTACCTGGAGGGTAAGCATGTACTTCTTCCTAACAAATCTAGAAATTATGTGAGCCCTGAATATCAGTTTGGAAAATGTTGGAGGTCCTGTGTTTTAGTCCTTTTACGTTTGTTCAGTTGCATAGAGCTGCTATTTGCAAGGCTCCTGCTACATACAGTAAGAGCTGGAGTGCAAGATAGTAGTCTTTTGCATACAAGCCACTTAGCCTGTATATGTATTTCTGTATTTCTATCTGTACTGCCCAGAGTAAAGGGATGCATGTGAGGGAAGCACACAACAGCAATAACTGTGATTGAGTATAATCCTCCATATAGGTGCCCCCATGCAGTGTTCTGTCTAAAGTAACGTGTGGCTCTTGGACCTTGGCAGCAGAGCAGTGTGGTGTTGTAAGAGGTGCCACATATGTAAGTAACTTCAGACAGAGTATGCAGGCTTCTCAACAGCCTGGAAGCATAGCGGAGCAGGCATGTATTGTCTAAACCTGCCTCTACAAACATGTACTAAGCCACTGTTGCTGCTTTCTGGTAAAAGGTATCAGTACCACATGTGGGTATTATATTTGGCAGTTGTGGAGAGCCACAGTTTGTTACGTTCCCACCTATCTTTTTTTTTTTTTTAAAAGACCTATTTTATTAAATACATGTTGACATCAGGGAGATAGCCTGCCAAGGAAGGTGTAAGCTCTGGTCTCCCTGCTTTCCTTGGGCTCACCAGAATGGCAGGATGAGGGACAGGAGGCTTTCATTAAGAGATGACAACAGGAAATAGTAGAACTTAAGAGGCTAGTAAATCCGGTAGCTCATTTCCTGAACATAACTAAGCTCCTGCGCTTTGGCTAGGAGAAAGAGGTCTCAAAAGTGACATCATAAACCTATTTCCATCTCTTTTTGAGCACCAGAGCTGGGGACTCTGAACTGTGAATAGGTTTCCTGTTCACATAAAACAGTACAATATCCTACTTTTCACTACTTTCCTATACAGTAGTTGCCACTTTAAATAAGAAAAAAATAGGGAATTAGTGGTGTTCCAGGAGATGTCTGTACATTAATATTGGGTTTTTTCCTAGGATGCCATTGTTTGTATTCACACTTTAATGAAATAAATAGGCAATGCACAGCTCTCAACAGTTTTTCCATGCTGTCTGTGGATGCAGACATTGAACTGCTAGTGTATGCTCATTGGATGCTATTTTCACAAGGACAGGTAAAAATGTGAAAGCTGAATAGTGTACAGTGATCCACTGCTGTCTAGGTTGAGGTTACAAGCTCTTGCATGTGGTCAAACACTGTCCCAGAACTCCAGTGCAAACACGTGGATATGTTCTTAACAAGCGCATGAATAGCATAGGCACGTTTCCACTTGTTACAGAGTTTATTTACAGCACTGATATTGCTAGCTAGATTTGTGGGGCACAGAACTGCGCTTATATATCCTTGGTGCAAAGGTGTTAGACATGTCAGTACAAAGTTTTATAATTGAAACCTGCTTTTCAGTTAAATACTCAGAAAATGTTTATCTGTGTGTGAGGGGATGTCCAATACAGAAATGGTAAGAAACAGTTTCCATGAGTTCCTGCTGGAAGCTGTACTTGTCAAACCACTGGCGTACAGTCCTGATCCATCATAAAATAATTAGGCTAGAAAACATACCAGGAGGTGATCTGGTCCTCTTTCTCTGGCCTAAGGCAGAGTTGTTGCTGTCATTCTTTAGGAATATATTTTTGTTTCTTCAGGACGTACAGTGATGTCCAATTCACTGCTTTCTCAGGCGTTCTGTTCTAGCATGTCACATCTCTGACAAAGTTTTGCTGATACCTAGCCTGAGTCTGTCTTTTCACAATATGGGACCACTGTGTCTTCTGTTACCCACAGCGTGCATAGAAAACTCTATGCAAGTGCCCTTCATGTACTTCAAGGCTATTATTTGGCTCCTATCAATCTGCCCTTCTGGAGGCTAACTCCAGCTTATTTTACTGTTTCCATGCGGCTCATGTTGTCTAGAACCCTGATCATTCTTGCTCCCTCTTCTGGATTCACTCCAGTTGAGTGTTGCTCTTCAAGTGCAGTGTCCCAAACAGGAAGTCAGTGTGATGGCTTGTTGCGGATTTTATTTTTCATAAATGGTGGATTATTTTTAACTATATAGTAAACTCCTTACTTCAGAATTTTGTTTCCTGAACTTCCAGGCGGTGTTTTAGACAAATTTGGTTTTGCTCATGGAACAGTAATGTTGTTTCCCTTTCCATAGCAAAGAGGTTGGAATCCTATCAAGAGATGGATTCAGAGGATGAGGATTCAGCTGATCATCAGTGTGGCTCTTCAACGCGTATGTCAAAATGGCGGGGACACAACTGCAGAGCTGTGAATAAACCTTTGAACAGAAGGTCTTTGAATCAGTTGTCTGGTAGTTACCCTGCATTAGTAAGGGAAGATGGAGCAGGCGATGTTCCCCGATCAGGACACGTTGCTTTCAGCAGCCCCATTGTAAGTAAAAGCTGTTGGTTTTGATGCTAAGTTTCTGAAGTAACTCATGAAGCAATATCTTTTTACCCCCATTTGATCAGAGTGCTTGTCATTTAAGAAATCCCTTCTCTCTTCCATCAAAACCAGAGCCTCCCATGATTGCTTGGCTGCATCCTATTTGTAGCTAACATTGCAAATGTTCATTGGGTCACAAAGGTGTATGCTTTGGTTCTTGCTGCTGTGAATCCATGATCACTCCAGCTAAAATGATCAGCTCCATCTTAATAACAGTTTGTTCTTTTGTTGTAAGAGGTTTCTAGCATTTTCTTTTCTTTTTAGTAGGAAATACCTAGATGACCAGTATTCATTGGAGGTTACAATAGGTAAAAACTCTGCTTCTGTACCTGAAGGTGTCTAAATAGCATTCATCATATTTAGTCTCTGTTGAAGTGTCTTGAACTAAGGCTCTCCTGTTTACCCAGCTGGGCATGAAGTTTGCCATTTTCAGTGGGCTAGCACAAGGCAGTGAAGACACCAGAGTATTCCTCTATTTTCTAGTGTAACCAACTCAGCATCTGACAGGAAGGAAGTTGCATGAGCTCTTACACTTCATTCATCTGTAACTGATTTAACCTCCAGAGACTGAGATTAAGTTTATATCCTAATGGACAGTTTTGTTCATTTCATCAATAGGAAACGGATGTTGTACCAGACACACAACTGCTGGAAAAGTTCAGTCAAATTTCTTCTCATTCCTATCAACAATCAGAAGAAGCCAGCAGCAAGTTATCTTTGGAGACAATGTGTATCACTGACTTCTTTCTTGCTCTGGCAATCTGTAATACTGTTGTAGTTTCAGTCCCCAATCAGCCACGTCAGAAGGTAAGAAGGCCTTATTTTTGGCTCTTTGGCCATATTCATAAATAAATGAGCTCCCTTTGGTTTGATTACTAAAGGAAAAAACAAACAACTGACATTTAAAAAATGATCCTTTTCTCTTCTATTTGTTTGTCCTGTTAGAAAGAAGGGAATTACTGTAAAGCCACAGAGTGCAATGAGTTCATGTGTAATATATTGCAGGTAATGTTTTTCCAATGCAGAAAAACTTGGCTTCAGTGTTTTTGCTTCTGTGTATAGACATGTCCATAACTTTTACAAGACAAATTTTGAGATTAAATTGCAACTGTGATTTTTTTTCTATATTCTAGTTAACCTTTTTCCAGGTATGTGCATGGCTTCCTTTAAGAGTACCCTAACACTCAGCTTACCTTTACAAATAGGTTATTGTTGGCCAAAAGGTAAGAATAATCTCAGAAGACTTCCAGAATATTGGAACTGAGAATGCTCTTACCTGTTCCCTGACTATTCAAATAAGAGTTTCAGCAAGATTATGGAAGACCCAAGTTTCATATGTGTAGTAATTTGAAGAAAAAAGTGCTCTGCAGTGTGACATAAAGTGGTCTCACCTTGAATATACAGTGCATTTTCTAGACTGTCCTGATTTAATGGTCTGGAGTGTGTTTAAGTCTTCCTGAGACCACGTGTTATATTCAGAGCATACAACCTAATGTTTATTTAAAGATACTGCTATTTTTTTCAAATCTTTTTTTTTTATTATTTTCAGGACGGGATTTTCATAACCCCATTTTTTTACCAATTTTGACTGTGTTGCAGGATAATTTCCAAGTTCAGCTTTGATTTCCTTCCCCCCATCCCCTAGTGATTTCCCTTTTTTGACTTTGTCTTTTGAAAAAAAATGTTTGTGACGTGCAGGACTAGATTTTGGCGTCCATCTAGGCAGTGAACCTACAACCATGGCTGAAGACATTCCCAAAAGGTATCCTGTGGAGTATAAAGTACCTCCTATGTATAAATAAGCCTGGTATTTTAGTGTGCTTCCAGGCATTCCCAGAAAGCATAGTAGGCAGCCTACAGGTCCGTGTGTGGATGGGGCAGTTGTGTTCATAGTTATTAATCAGCCATTCCTTAAAGGTGATGTAGAAAAATACACAGTCAAGATTCTCCTTTTTTTTGAGAATAGTATTTCTGGATGACTTGCTAGCAAGGGAGGAGATGTCCAGGTCACCAGTAGGTAGGTTGGGAGGGGCAATGTGGCATGAGGTTTCTGAGTTCACAATTAGGGAGTGACATGAAAGAGCTCAAGGCAACAGAAGGTTTGTGTTGCCATAGGGAGAGGCGATGAAAGGATGTTCCTAATCTCTACTTCCATGGTGCTGAATAGAGACACACTACAACTTGTGTGCAGTTGTGGTAGAACTGAACCCAGAGTTTGTCCTTACTTTTATGCTTTTCGGTGGCAAAGGAGAACATGCTTCCTGGTGATAACTCATTCTTAACTCTTCACCAATAATGAGAAATGAATGTCAGCCTTGCATGCCTTGTTCCTTGTTTGTAAGCTATTAGCTGCCTAACTGTTCTGAATAACAGTAAGCCAATTATTTTAACATTGATCAGAGGGGAACTGTCTTTTTTAAATTCATGCATTAAAAAAGTATTGATAAGATGCTGTATGTTTAATAGTACTTGTAGCTAGTTACTGTGAGGGATATGGAGTTGGTTTACTCTTCACAAGTGTCTTGCTAATTCAGAACAAGAATTAAAGTGTTTCCTTGCATTTGCCACAACTTCTAAAAGTCATAATGTCACACTGTTTCATGACTAAAACAGTTCTAAAGAGAAGTATTACATGGAGTCATGAATCAAACTTGGAATGCATACAGTTTTCAGATCTGAAGTATTTTTACAATTTTTTTGGTTTGAATAATGAAGCTTTTATAGAAGCTGCTTAGTGTACTTATGGTTATATGTTTAATTGAGCTGGCCATCTTTTATACAAGCAATCAAACTCATGGTAAATTTTAAAATACTACATTTGTTAAGAAACATACATAGTTTGTAAGCTGTCCTTTAGTGTAATAAAATATGAAGAATTCAACATAAATGCTTTCTCTAACTGTTCTGTTCCAGATGAGACACCCTTCACTGGGTAGGATGCCTATTAAATCACTTGAGGAAATCAGGCAGATGTTCCAGAGATTGTCAGTCCGGAGACTAAGTTCCTTCCCACTTCCAAGTGTAAAAGAGTCATCATCTGAAAGCCCCAGTAGTTTTGTGAGCAAACTGTCTATTTTCAGAATGAAACTGGCTTCACCTGCTTTGGATGGAGCTGCTCAAAGGGCTGCTGAGCATCACAATACTGACAGCCCAGAAAATTCCCAAGTGTCTCAAGAGCTAGATACAGTGAATGTAGGTGCTGACTGTGAACACAACAGTGCTGCGTCATCTGTTGAATTGTCTCCATTACCTAAGCTATGTTATGAAGCTGAGAGTCCAGATGAAGCTGCCTTGGTTCATGCTGCTAGGGCTTACAAATGTATTTTACAGTCTAGGACTCCAGATCAAGTAACTGTGGACTGTGCAGGTCTGGGATCTTTAACATTTCAGCTTTTGCATATCCTGCCTTTTGATTCAGTGCGGAAAAGGATGTCAGTGGTGGTTCGGCATCCAGTCTCCAACAAAGTCCTGGTGTACACAAAAGGTGCAGACTCAGTCATGATGGATTTGTTGAGAACTGCATCTGAAGGTATCTATAGAACTTCTAATTCTTTGCTCACCTTTGTAATTCTTAAGTACAGTTGAACAGATGGCTTGATTCATGAGAAGAGACAAGTAACCAAGCAGAAATACTATCTGTGANTACTATCTGTGAATAGTTCCTTATAGGGAACCCAGAAAGATAGTATTGTTTGTCACCTAGATATGGCTGTGCTGGTGTGGAAACTGAGAAGAGGGAAGCAGCTCCCTCTTCAGCAGCTTTGAAGTTATTCAAAGGATTTAGTGGTGTCTAAGCAGACCCTTTGGAGCTTACTGAAGTATTTCCAGTTATAAAGTAAGGTCATGTGTTTTAATAGTTGGCTTTTGCTACACAGAGATGTTTATTAGAATGAGATACTTTCTAGCCTTTACCTGTGTTAGTGTTTCTGGGATGTTGGAGAGAGGTAGCTGTAGCAGATGTCACCTGTCAATGCTTCTTGAGATTTTTTCCTTTCAACTACTGACTATTTCTGTGTTTCTAGGTGTAATAATAATATCTGTAAAGTTGTGTGGTGCCTCCTGCTGGCCCGTGTTGTTTGGGGGTAAATGTATTTTGAATCTGCCACAGGAGGGCTGCACCATGTTGTTTAAGCGCTGATTTATTCATACACAGTAGCGAACTGTCATTGATTTTTCACTGAAGGCAGTCAAGAGAAAGTATTGTCTATGTATGTTAGAAATAAATACGTAAATACATTTAAGTTCAGAAGATGTTCCAAGGGGGTTTTTTAATGGTTTGGAAAGTAATATAAGGGAATTACTTTTAAAGGCTTGCTTTCTGCAAAAGGGAGTTTGGTTTGTATGTTCCATGGCTGGCTGATAGCAGTGAGGAAGAGGGATATTTCCAATTCCAAGGGTGGATTTTAACTCACCCAACATTAGCCATCTAAAGTCTAGACAAAAAGCCTCTGTAGGCCATGGGGCAGAAACAGTACCTCCAAAATTTGTCGTCTTACTAGGGGGGTAATTTTATGTCTGGAGGTGCCTCTCCTTACTTTGATTCTCAAGTTAAACCTGGAACCTAACTTCTACATGTCCAGAGTTAGGTGGGTTGAATGCCTGTATTATCTAGTGTATCCCTTAACAGTTATTTTTAAAAAAGCTTTTCTGCAACTGCCCTTTTAGCTCCCTCCCACTAGACCAGTGAAAGTAAAGCTGCTTGCATGTCTGTGGCCCAGTTCATTTTAGAAAATCAATTTATTTTAGGAAAACAATGTGATATACTAGTGGCATCCAAAGATGTATCAGTACCAGGCGTGTTCCCCCTCACTGCTTGTGCAGACTGGTGCACTGCATGCTCACTATAGGTACAGCCACAGTACATTGTGCAAACATGACGATATGTTCATAGTTTAAAATAAAATCTGTTATCTTTTTGGTATTTTTAAAACTTTAGTCCTTGAAAATTTTCTGCTACATTTAGCCTAAGAGTGCATATTTAATTTGCTTTCTTTGCTTTTTGTGTAATAGTAGGTACTAATAATTCAGAAATGGAACAAAAGAAGATCAAAGAGAGAACTCAGAAGCATTTGGATGACTATGCCAGAAGAGGACTGCGCACTCTGTGTATTGCTAAGAAGGTATTCCTTTTAATACATATTTTCAAGAATGTTTACAGTCTGTGACCAACCTGAGTGGTATCACCAGTGGAGCAGACATCACTGCTTCTGAACAGATGCTTCCATTGCCACCTTTTGTTTATCCTTATCTTCTTTCAGGAGGAATTTGTAAGTTGACCCAAATCAATTCCTGACTTCCATTACATTGCCATAGTTGCTGTCAGTTTAGGATGCCAAGCAGCTTAATAACCTAATTCTAAAACAGGGGTTGTCAAATAGTCTGATTTTTCTTCAGGAGTCCTGAGCAGGTCTCCTTCTGTGAAACTTACCCTGGCTGGGATTCCAGACACAAAAAACAAATGAAGTCAGACCTGTTTTATTGGGTTTCACAAACAGTTTGCAGTGTTTCAAGCTCTGAATGCAAAACTTGCGTGATGTTTTGAGATTCCATTTTAAATTCAAAGCTGCTCAGAACTAAAATTCCATAGGGATTGAAACAGGCAGGAAACCTCCTTACAAAGCCTTATGGAAAGTTAAAGTACGTGCTGTGTAGCTGTACGGTCATCAAGCTGTATACAGCTGTGCAGTGATTCTGTGGCTGTGTCAATGCCGCAATTACAAGAGCGGTAGAGAAAGTATACTATGCTCACTGGCCTGCCTACCTTCCGTCTAAATGGAAATCTGTCAGGCAGCTCCAGGAACCTGCAGGGTGCCAGTGAGTAATGTGGTTTGTGAAGCCTGACAAAGTAATCTAACACTATGAACATTGTAGTAATTCCATGGACCTGTTGGGGCACATGAGTAATGCACAGCCCTGGACTGTGCCTCTAGGTTCAGTGTGTGGGCAGCAGAAGTAACTCTGAGGTAACTTTTGAGGTGCCTTTGAAAACAGTATAGATACATGCTGTATGTCTTCTCTCCCTCTGTAGGTGATGAGTGATGCAGAATATGCAGAGTGGTTAAATCATCACTTTTTAGCGGAAACCAGTATTGACAATAGGGAGGCGCTGCTGCTTGAATCTGCCATCAGGCTAGAGACCGAACTAACTTTGCTTGGTAGGTAGAAAATGCTGTAACTCCCAGGAAACTGCTTATAATGTTCATAATTGAAATTTACCTGCAGAGAGCTGTGCTAAACTCAGTTTGTGTAACATATAGCTTTCTACAGACCTAGAATTTATTGTGGCTCCTGAATTTTCATAAATCTTGCTGGTAAGTTTGTAATAGTTGTAAAAGACACTGAAGACAGCTAGTGCTTTTCTGTTGTTTGTAAAGGGTAAAGTTTTACTGAATTTTTTTCTTTTGTAATTGGGTTTCTTTTCTTGTGCTCACTAGAGTTTTTAAGTGTTATCATAAGAAGCACGTGAAATGATAGTAACAAATCACAAGCCTGCCTGGGCAAACATTCACAGGGATCTCACTTCCGTGCATGTTTTCCTTCACTGTTGCATTTGTGGCACAACAGGTATGCTTGTGCTGTGTCCTCCTGTAAGAACATGTATACACGTCAGGCATGCTTCTGCAGGAACCATTCATCTGATGGTCATTCAGCTGTGCAGAAATGGGGAGGCCAAAAAAATGAAAAATTTTTGGTGTAGATGTGTAAAAGGTAAACTGCAGGCAGTCTGGGACAATAGCTCTAGAGGACTGCCCAGCAAGTAACATTTGGAAAACAAAGTGGAAACACCTGGCTGTGGTGGTAAAGGCAGCTCGTGCTAGAAGCTGAAGAGGGGCAGATCCTATTGTGTGGAAAGGTGTTGCTTCCCTCATTTTGTGCCACATCTGCTCAGGGAAAATGCCATAAACCTTGATACTGAAAGGAATTCTGGGATTGCTGGCATCAGTTTCTGGAGAGAAGCCATAGCAGTGCTGCTAGCTGCTGTAGTTTTAAGGGATGATTGTGCTATACACGTACCCTTTTGCACTAGAGTCAGCAGATGGAAGTCTAGTTGCTGTGGAGACCTGCTGTCCTGCCAGCCAAGGCACTTTTTTGTCTCGTGTCTCTGGTGGGACAGTAAGCAATATGGCTTGGCCCTAACATTAAAGGGAGTGAGAATAAGAAGGGTAAATGGCTTCATACTGCCGAAGTGCTTGTTTTCAGTACTTCTGTTAGCTTAGTGAGCCCTGCCTGGGACATATGTACATTGTGATCTGCAGAGTAGAACTACTTAGAGCACTTCTCATTCTCCTCCTCTGAGCATTCCTTTGCTTTCTTAATAAACATTACCTGGTGTAGCTGCAGCTGTAACTCTGACTGTCCTCTTAGGACTGAGAAATGAAGACTTTGTCCTCAAAGAACAATGAGCAAAAATTCCAGTCATCTCAGTATTGCCAAGATCATGGAGGACAGCAGTGGTTTGTAGTCCACTGCATAGGCAGGTATGAAATCCATATGGCTATATATAAAGCCTTATATAGGGCTGTATTTGAATGGAAATCTGTTTCTGGAAAGAATAGTCCTAACGTGCGGTACTAAACTAAGCACAGATTTGGATCTCAGCAGTATACGTAATGAAGCTGGCTTCTGTTGGATTATGAAGTGATCAAGTACCTCAGAAGGGGAGTGTTAAGTGTATAGAGTGTCCAAGATGAAACAACATTTTCCTCTCTTCTTACGATGTCTGGCAGTGCCTCAAAGAAGCTTGCATCAAATAGATCCCAGCATCTTCCTTGCCTCTTTTGTTGACTTGCATCAAAATGCAGGCAAAGTGCGGAGCAAGGACCTGGAGGTTTTTGTCCTCCCAGTGATCAGAGGCCATGAGCTGTGTGCCCTGCTGGCAGTTACTTACTGAAGAAATTGCAGTAGCGTCAGAAATTTGCCTGACCTTTTGGCTCTTATCCATCCCCATATGACAGTTAGTGCTTTATGCACACATTGCTGGCTAGAGTTGTGCACTAGAAACATGCTAGGAGGGAACACTTTGCTTTGAATTTTATTGTTTGTCTTTCAGAATGAACCTAGCTGCAACTGGCTGAAGTTTTTTTCTGAGAAACTTTCTTAGCCTTGAGAGTCCCACAAGCCAAACCATGTCTCCTGGTTATGATTTAGTACCATTTGTGTTGTGAAAAAGCCATGAAAATGTCCTGTACCGTAGTAAGTCACTGGCACTGCAGCGTTTCAGAGATGGTTCTGCTTCATGCTGATGTTGTGTTGCCTTACTATTACCAGAACAGAAGGTTTTGTAAGCTGGTTTTGGGGACACAGGTCTGCCTGCTCTGCACACTGGAAAAGAGGTTATCTCTGTTAAAGCCTCTATTTTTTTGCTGAAAGTCTTTCTATAACCACTAAGGGGTGTGTGTTAGAGCAGGTGTTTTCTCCCTGTCGGGGAATATGCCAAGGTTGGCAGTGTGGGCAGGAGGAAGGGCAAAACACAGAGTTCAGTGCTATGAATTGAAAGGACCTGGGACAGGAGGTACCGCAGCGATGAGTGGTTGAGAAACCTAATGATGAATGGCAGGTCTTACAGCAGTGTGCAAAAATATGATATAAGAAGAGGGGATTTTGGTATGGAAAAGGTGAGGGCTTGGGACAAGAGGTACAGAGAATTCAGCCTGGAGCAGAGTTGAGATTAAGAGAAGTGGACCTTGAGATAGGAAGGATCGAGGTGATACATGAAAGAAGGTTTGGGGTAGTCTGAGGTAGGAGGGAGTGGGAATAATGGGATATATTTGTCATAAGAAACTTGGGGCCCCACAGCCACTATGGGATGAAACAACTGTGAGGATGAGAAAAGTTGGCTTAAAAGGGTCTTGGGAAGAGTCAGAGGCCCCTGAGGCTGTAACAAGGGGTTGTCATTTAACCCCAGCCAGCAAGTAAGCACCACACAGCTGCTCACTCACTCCTCCCTGCTCCCGGTGGGTTGGGGAGGAGAACTGGAAAAAAGTAAAACTTGTGGGTTGAGATAATAACAGTTTAGTAACTAAACTAAACTAATAATAATAAAATATAATAATAATAATGGTAATGGAAAGGAACATAACAAAAAGAGAGAAGTAAAGCCCAAGACAAGTGATGCACAATGCAGTTGCTCACCACCTGCTGACCAATGCCTGAGCAGCGATCTGCCCCTCCTGGCCAACTCCCCTCAGTTTATATACTGAGCATGATGTTCTATGGTATGGAATATCCCTTTGGCTAGTTCGGGTCAGCGGTCCTGGCTATGCTCCCTCCCAGCTTCTTGTACACCTGCATGCTGGCAAAGCACAGGAAACTGAAAAATCCTTAACTTAGGGTAAGCGCTGCTTAGCAACAACTAAAACATCAATGTGTTATCAACATTATTCTCACACTAAATCCAAAACACAGCACTGTACCAGCTACTAGGAAGAAAATTAACTATCCCAGCTGAAACCAGGATACGAGGGTATGTGTCAACAATCTCGCATGCGATGGGCTCTGGGACAGAAAGATGTGGAAGGAAGGAATTCCCAAGCATGTCCCAGTAGGGTGTTTGTTTTGGGATGTGGATACACACAGAGGACCATCTTGTCCTGTCACTCTTGCAGCGTTTTGGTTTTGGAAGTACAGCAGCATTAATCCTTCTGCTTGTCTAAATTAAGGTGCCACTGGCATTGAAGATCGCCTGCAGGAGGGTGTTCCAGACACAATACAGGCATTACGGAAAGCGGGAATAAAAATATGGATGCTGACAGGTGACAAGAGAGAGACAGCTGTCAATATTGCATATGCGTGTAAACTGCTGGAACCAGATGACAGAATCTTCACTCTGAAATCACAGAGTAGGGTGAGTGGAAAATTGTACTTTTTTTCAAAAAATTTTTTTTTCTCTGCTGATGAATTCAGTCAGGCTATATCACAGGGCAATACAGAAAAATAAAATGTTTTATGCTTTCCCAACCGTCCAAAGACAGCACGATTTATTGGAAGATGAAAATACTGGAAAACTGATGGTTTGCTTCCTTGCAGGTAAAATGTGAAATCCTTTATGTGTATATAACATCTGTTTCTTTATTTACAGTCCCTAAATAATGATTAATTGTTTTAATTGAATAGACTCCTTAATTTCTCTTAGTGGTAGGTTGGAGAGTTGACACGCTTCACATGTTATTAGAGATTTCAAATGGCTGTAAGTTACAGCATATTAGCAGTGTAAGAATTATTGTCGTTCAAATTCTGTTGAATTAAGTTTTGTACTGCTTTGTGTAATATATTCCCTCAGCCCTGCTTGTCTTGCATAAATGTACAAAGAATCGCTGCATTAAAGTACATTGAATAGTGTGCAAGAAAACTAATCTGCCAACAATTTTATCAGAGAAAAAGCGCACCTTCTCCCCACCGCTCAGTAATTGAGTCATGTGATAAAGAGTGGTTAAAAATGCTGCTGGTTTGGGTGGCCGGTTTAATCCTACTTGATTGTTATGTCCTCTTGTGGATGCTTATAACCAGCCGTTTATCAAATCTTGATTTTTATCAGTTTTGGGTTTCTTAGGAGAGAAATTACTAACTGTAACTAGTAAAGCCAACATATGAAATGTCTCTTCTCAGAGGAGGGACATGAAATCTGAGACTTCTCTAAAGGACTGGAGGATTTTTTTAAGACCTTTCCTTTTTTTTTTCTGCTTATATGTTACTTTAGAATTTCAATTTCTATCTGCCATAGAAGATTGTGTGGCAAGTGGTAACTGTGGGGAAAATAAAGTGAAAAAGAAAGGATTTTTAGTCCAGTTGTATTTGAGAAAAGCTTGGGATTTGATTTTTGCTAACACTTCTTGCTTTCCTCCTGGTGAACAAGTGTCTTACTTAACAGTGAGAACTGAGCCCCTTTTGCAGAAGTGCTCATCCTCCCTCTAACTGGGCTTTGAAATAAAAAATAGGCAGGATTTGACACTGTTGCATTTCAAAGTAAAATAATGAGAAGATTTAAGAATATGTATTTTCTTCTATATAGTACATGCATTACATATATTGATATCAAGAATCTTTTGGGCATCGTATATTGATTCTGACAAGGTAAAAAATTCCACAAGGCCAGTTCTTCAGTAATTCGTTGCAATTTGAAGTGCACTTTTGGCTTTGCATGCCAGACAAAAGAAATGTATAGAGCAAAAGTCTTCTATAAAGGCTGCATTTGTCTTACAGAATACTTAATGGTTGTTTTTTCTGCTAGTCTATGAACATTTTCTGATTTGCTTTAGTTTTTTCCCTTCTCCTAGTACAATACCCAAGCCGATCTACTTAAGCAAAGTCAAATCACAGGTCCTTTTATTAGCAACAGACTGCATCCTTTGTGATTTTAAAGGGTTATCCAGCCTCGTGTTTGAGCCTTTCTGGATTCAAGTGAAGTGCTACACGTGGGCAGCATTTGGCCTTTTCTCCATATGTATTTTATAAATTGAAAAAGGAGCCAGAACACAATTAGTATTTAGTAAGTTGACTTTCTCTTGTCTTTAATTAGGATGCCTGTGCCCTGGTGATGAGCAAAATTTTAGAAGGGATCCAGAAGAATACTTCTGCCAACAAAAAAACCAGTCAGAAGCTTGGGAGTGTTTCTGCAAGTCCCTCCACCCAAGCTCCAGGGTTCAGTGCAGGCCTGGTTATTGATGGAAGGACTTTAGAGCATGTCCTTCATGATAGCCTACAGAGTATTTTCTTGGAACTCACAGAAAAATGTCGGGCTGTAGTCTGCTGCCGAGCCACACCACTGCAGAAGAGTATCGTGGTCAGACTGGTGCGAAATAAGCTAAAGGCAATGACATTAGCTGTAGGTGAGTCCTGTGGTTATCTTCTTTTCTCTGAAAAGAAGTAGAAGCCTGTTTCTTCTCTCCTATATTTTTGTTAATGTCTGTCACAAAATTTACTTTACAAAAAAGATAATCCTTTGAATCATAGTTGTCTCTGGCAGAAGATGATGTTAGTCTTCTGAACTAGCCAATCTAGTCCATAAACTTACTCTTGGTAATCTAAAGCAACAAGAGCAGCAGTCGTGCACAGTGTTACGCAACATGTCCAAAGGAGCAAGTAAGGGGATTTTCCATGTCATTCTCCATCATGACACTCCAAAATAGGGAGGGATAGGGGAGATGACGGGCTGTGATTTCAAACGTCCATATTTTCTGCTCCAGCATACCAACTAAATTCTGACAAAAGGAACAGCCAGTATCCATTTGGAGAATATAGCTCAGTTCAGTCAGGCCTTCCACTTATTAATCCTGCTTTCTGTAGGATTTCCATAGGCTGCACTGTTGGCCATGAAAATGTTTTTCTCTGAACTCTCTGGTGTTCTTGTATACTTGTCTTTTCCTGCCACCTCCATGGCGATGTGATAGCCAGCAAAGCTGCCTCCAGGTTGCATTCCAAATAAGAGAGGTTAGTTTTGATTTTTTTCTTCTTGTCTTTTTTCTGTAGGTGATGGTGCCAATGATGTCAGTATGATCCAGGTGGCTGACACTGGTGTGGGAATATCAGGCCAAGAAGGCATGCAGGTAGTGTATACAAAGACAGCTGCAAATGTCATTAGATTCCCTTCTAAATTGGTTCAGCGTTTTACCCTGGAGGCCCAGTGGCTCCACAGTCCACTACCATACACAGGCAAGAGTTTGCAGCCTGAGCCGACACCCAGGCCTCAGCACTCTTGCAGTAGCGCTCAGAAGCTGAATGCTGCAGGAGTTCAAACTCCAAACAACAGAGCTTGCTGCCTGTCACCGAGCTCCCTATTACTCGTGTCCTGCCAGGAAACAAGCAGCCTAAGCATCAGTGATTTCTGTTCAGTTGTGTTGTAGTAATAAAGACAGCCATGTTCCTGCCTATGCTGTGTTGGACTGAGCTGTGTGTGTTAGCGTAAAACTTTGGGGGAGGGGGGAGATCAGATCTGAGTGAGGATAAAACTGTAAGAACTAAGAATTTCCAACAGTAGGTAAGTTGCTCACTTGGCAGTATCTGAAGCTTATCTTTAACAGTTTGGATATTAACATATCCTTTCCTTCACGTGCGTTGCAGGCTGTGATGGCAAGTGACTTTGCAATCTCTCAGTTTAGACACCTCAAGAAGCTGCTGCTTGTCCATGGTCACTGGTGTTATACCAGACTTACCAACATGGTGCTTTACTTCTTCTACAAGAACGTGGTACGTAGCTGTCCCATCCCAGGGAAATCAGAGTTTACGTATTTGAGAGCGCTGAAGGGTTTAGTGGGGATTTATGTTCTTTTTTAGTTTCTATTGTGAATGGGTTCAAAAAGACACAAAAAGCATATGCCAGACAATTCAGTTTCCCATTTATGTCTGCAGAGACACATAGTTTCAAAGTGTGGCATGAACTCCACAGCATTTATACTTAATTTTCCGCAAATTACTGTAACCAGACCTAAGATCTGCCTGTTCTCCTCCTGGCTTTTAAAACACTTGTCCACGGGTAACATTTTGTCATGTCATCTTTTGACTTTTCAGGCCTATGTGAACCTCCTGTTCTGGTACCAGTTCTTCTGTGGGTTTTCAGGCACGTCAATGACTGACTATTGGATCTTGATTCTTTTCAATCTCCTTTTTACATCAGTGCCACCCATCATTTATGGTGTCTTGGACAAAGATGTGCCTGCGGAGATACTCATGCAGCTCCCACAGCTGTACATGATGAGCCAGAAATCTGTGGTAGGTTACAGAATGCTTGGCCTGAAGTAAATTGAAATGGTCAGCTTTTGAGCCATTTCTGTGTTTCTTTTCTTCATGGTTCATATCAGGCAAACTTGAAGCTTAAAACCACTTTCTCTATTATAAAAACATAGAGACCTGTGCACAAATAAAAGCTGTTTTTTCACAAGTGTTTTGTAGGTTTTTCAGCCATACACCCAATCTTATCAGACATTTAGATGATAAGAGAAATTAAGGACTTCAGGTGAAACAGTGTACTAGATAAACATCATTACCAGCATGTTCACTTCATTCACTGCCTCAGCTGTCAACATGCTTCCTCAAAATGGGTTTCCTTTCAGCATCTGGGCTTACTTTTAAAGATAAGGGCACTAGATACTGTTTTTTCACTGTCATATAAGGGTCTCAGCTGCAAAGTAATGAGGAATGGATAAGAACCAGAGCAGATTCCTTTCAAATAATCCTCAAGAAAGTTCTGTCATTTAGGGTTCTTTTCCACTTATGGGTATGTTCTGGAATTTGCTGGTGGCACTTCTCTCCCATCTGAAAACACTATACATCATATCTGCTCTATAAGTAAATTCTGTCCAAGCATCTAGCACAGAAAACTGCAGGGAGTGGGGGGTAGTTTCTAAATCAAAATTATATAAATCAGTAAGCTTTTTCCTGGTCTCTGCTTTGCTTAGCATGAATTCTAGCATAATTTTAACTTTATAATTTTTTTTTGTTTAACACTTAATTAAAATAATTTTTTTATTATAACAATTGAAGCCAGTGACATACTGAGCCTGAGACAGAATAGATACTAGTAGCCCAGAGGGAGGAAACACTGAGCATATGAGTCACCTAGACCTCACCATTTTCTTTATGATCATAGCCTTTCAATAACAGACATGTTGTGTACTAGTTGTGCAGTCTCATCTGTATAAACTGGCAGAAGCCTAGGTCTGGTTTAGAAGGGAAAGAAGGATATACAGTTAGGGGAAAATTTGTTTTGTTTGGTTTTGGACTTTTACATTTCTTTTTACGTACCCTTAAATATTTTATGTTGCTTGGTTTACGATATTTTTTGCAAAACTAAGTACTCTTTTGATCCAAGCCTCTGTAGACTGGCTGGAGCACATCTGTGCTTTGTCAGTCACAGAGAGTTTTGAATAAGTTAAGGTTACAAGGCCTCAGGATTCAGCCCTTTGTTTTGATCTTCAGAATATGTACAGTGATCTGAACTGAGATGAAGGGTTTGAGACAACATAATTAAATTACTGCATTACACAACAGTTTTTCTCTTTCCTCCCTTTTTTTTCCCTTCATTTTACAAAGTTTTTCCTCTTTTGTCCAACATAGCATTGCCTTGATCTGTGGTTGGAGTTACTAAGTAGTATACCATTTCCTTTCTTGCGTGGAAGCACAGTGAAATAATTGCATTGAATTAAGTGCAGTATAGAAGAATGAGAAACGCTTTAAAAGATGTGGTATCACAATACTGCACCATGACATCACAAGAGCACAGCTCTGTAAAGCTATAAAAATGGACAGTAACTTGGATTCATCTTCAGTAATTTAAAGCACTTCCCTGACAGGCAAATAAGAACATAAGTTTCCCACGCCACCTCCAGAGAGCGGTTCGCTTCTTGAAAGGGATGAATGGCTTTTTGGAGAAACCCATCTCTCTCCAGTAATTGTAGAGGAAGTCCTGGGTGACTAGACTGCTCACCTGTGTGTCTCAATTTAGTGCCTGAAGGAATGGGATATATCTGAGCCAGGGCACATGCAACTGGTTTCATAAGTGGTTTAGCTGTCATAGCAGTTTGCTGCCACTGAGTGAGGAAGGCTTGTTCCTTCTCCTCTTCTCCCTTCTTTTCTTCCCAGTCCCTGTTTTCACCCACATAGTTAACTTACCTTCTTTGTGCCAGCTCAGTTGTGCCATCAGATCGATCATTCCAGGAGCTGATTTCACTCACTAAAACAGCAACATGTTATTCCAGCAGAAAAGTGAATTGATTTCTCACATTCTAGTGAGTTAAGTTAGCTCACAGTGGAGTCCGGTCTTCACAGGAGTCAACCAGCACAAATTAAGAGGCAGAAGCGCATGTACCAAAAAGAAGGGAGTGGAGATAGGAGAAAGTGGGACTTGGCATTCAGTGATGGTAAGATGGTAGGCTAATTCACTGTCCCCCAGCCCTCTCGCTTCCTTAGTTAGGTAAGGCTCTGGTACGTCTGTTCTGGCAGGAACAGCTGCAAGATCAGAGTTCCCAGATGTGGCGCTGATTTGAATACTAACAGTTAGGTACATGTGTGGAGTAAGCTCTTTATTCTTACTGTCATAACACAAAAGATGCCTCTTCATTGGGAAACTAACTGGAATTACTTCTGCAGATAATTTTCCCCAAATCCAAATTAATGCTAATTAAGGATGTAGTAATTTGTTCAGTTTGTTTCAATGCCATTATCTTTTTTTCTTACAGGCTTACTTGCCTTCACCTTTCTGGATAACCTTGCTGGATGCTTTTTACCAAAGTCTCGTTTGCTTTTTTGTGCCTTACTTTGTAAGTGCTGGATGTGAAATATGTTTATACATTTTGACATACTAAAAACCCAGGCAAATTAGAGAATAAAATGAAGTGCTTGATTTTACTTCCTCATATATAAATGTGTACTAACAGGATCATCATTGGAACTGAGCGGAACTGTATGCATGCAAATATGTATGGTATGGAAACTATTCATGCCACTTTGTGTGTTAGGACTATACATAAAGAATATATTACTCTGACCACTGTCTTCCTTTACAGACTTACTATGGCTCAGACATAGATATTTTTTCTTTTGGAAACCCTATAAACACAGCAGCGCTCTTCATAATACTGTTTCACCTTCTCATTGAGTGCAAGTCTGTGGTGAGTATTTTGTTTCCAAAAGAGTATATTCCTAACAGAAGTATGTGCATACAGCTTTCATTAAAATTAAACAGAAGAAAGAGCTTCATATATAAAACAGTAAATATAAAAGGGCCAAAACCTAAATATTTTATGTCACCATTTGAGCTCTCCTGAGGCACCTGTCATTGGAGCCAATAGAATTACCCATATGACTAAAATTTACAAAATTTGACCTCAGAATTATTTGTAAATAGCGAAAGGATCCTGCCTCATTAGGGTATGGTGGTTTTGGGGATGTCAGTTTAGTTTTGCAAATAGTAAAACCAACCAGTGATCTACTGAGCCTTCGTTAGTTCCCAGAGCTTGCATCTCGAAGACAACAATGTGAACTGTTGATTTTGAATGCTTGGAACTGATGATCTGCTCTGTGGCCAGGATAAACAATTCAGAGGTATATTTTGGTGCCAGAACTAGAGAACCGATATGCTACAGAAATGCTGCTCCAGTTTTTAATTAAGTCTGGGCAAGCTGAACCATCTGTACTAGCTTGGATAAATGTACAGCCCTTACAAGGGTAATACTTGGCTATTTTGCATAATTTTAAAGAAAATACAATAATATTTACAGTAGAAGGACACAGATTAATGGGTTTTATTTTTTCTTTGTCTTTTTTTTAAAATATTTTTTAGGATTGTTTCATAATGGATGAAATTCAAGTTGTGATTCAGTCTTTTCATTGTTCTTTTGGGAGCATGGCAGCGGTGATAAAAATGTCTTTATTGAGAATATATGGGTAGCATGTGTGTATCCACGCTCTGGGTTTTATGGGTTTTATTTGGCATTTTTGAATGTCGGCAAGCTGTCAGACCAATGACAGTGTTGTTTCCCTAGTAACTATTGTAGCCGTTCAGGTATAAAATTACAGAAACAGTTAATCAACGTCTCAAGCAAAATATGTTAAGGGTGGTGTCATATGAAGATCTTGCCTCCATTTGTTTGAGAAAGCTTTCTCTGTTGCCAGTGGATGAGGTGGTCATGTAAGGCAAATGGCACAAAAAATGTCTTTCACACAGGAATCAAAAGCTATGCATTTAGTACAATTAAAAAAACATTAAATGGCTGAGTTACGTATGAACTGTAGGAAGAAGGCTCCGTTCTTCCTGAAACGTTCTGTATAAAATTAGGAGTGTTATCTGAACAGATCTGTCCTGTTACATTGAGCAGCTATCCTTGAAGGAAGAGTGTGTGCATGTTCACGCATGCATGTGTACATACTTACAGGTGTTACAGGTCTTTCTGTTTACAGCTTAAATCTGATTTCTTTCCTTTTTTGAATTACAGACTTGGATACATACAGTAGTTATAGTTGGCAGCATCCTGTTTTACTTTGTCTTCACTCTGGCTTTTGGGGCAACCTGCAAAACCCACAACCCACCATCAAATCCTTATTGGATCATGGAAAAGCATATGACAGACCCAGTATTTTACTTAGTTTGCCTCCTGACTACTTGTGTTGCTCTGCTACCCAGGTGTGTTTCTGTTTAATAATTGCAGATTGCTGTTGTTAACAAAATTAGTTTTCTTGGAGTCAGTGATGCTATAAATCTCTCTGACTAAAGGTCTTCCTCCCCTTGTGACCCCCAGTGTAAAGAAAATTTCGTCATTCTACCAGACCAAGCCATGTGAGGACAGCTCTTTAGTGACATGTTCTCAAAGCAAATTTCAGTAAATAAAAAAAATCTTTTGTGATTTATATTACATTAAATTTTTTATATTGTATTAAATATTGCCTTTGGAGGGAAAAAACAGTAATCTCTGTAACCACAGAGTTTGTAATTTATATACAAATCAGTTAAATTAGTGATCAAAGTTGAACATGTACTATACATAGAAGTACCGTGCTTAGTCTGTGATTATTTGTGAAACCATTTTCTGTTTGAAATTCATGTCATGAATATATATAAGAATATTTAGAATGAAGAATGCATGTACAGGCTTCTTTGTGGGGTGGAAACATACTGACTAGATTTACATGGGGCCCCGACTTGTGTTTTTATTGTGCCTAATGTTTAAGTGTTTTGCCTCACTGAAGAAGTGATAACTCCCAAGTTCAGTAACTCATTCACCTTGGAAAGGCAGGAGCATTGGGTGGAGGTCCCAGACAGCAGCATGCTGAGCAGGGTGACACTTGAGTAAGCCAACAGGGAAAAAGTGTGTGAAAACCAGTGAAAGAGACTTCATCAAACTCTCAGTCTAGCTCTCTTTAGTAGCCACAGCCATCTTCCTTTCAGTGGCTGAACATGAACTCATGTCTGCAGCCTGTTAGCGAAGTGCCTCCAGTGCTAATTTATTCGTTCTGCTGTGTTATGTCTCTTTCTTTCCCCTTATATCATTTCAGAAAGAGTGGGACTTGAAACTGAATTGCACAGACAGATACCGAAAGAAGTGTTGAGGAGAATAAATGCTGTTTCCTCCTCACCTGACATTGTTTGATATCGTTAGGCACAGTCTGAGCACACTTTCTGGATCACGTGCTGCAGTACAGGCTGCGTGAGCTGGCAATGCCACCAGTGGGAAAGCTGGCAGAGCTGTGGCTGTAGGTGCCTGCAATAGCCACCAAGTATTTGAGTCCCCTTTGAACGTGTCCCAGTCTGTGTCATAAGCATGTCAGCCAGGGTTTTGCTGCACTCACTGGAGATCATGACTGGTAGCTTTGGTTCACACTTCAGTTCAGCAGAAGGACAAATGGTGAGGTGCAAGCAACATGTATTCTTTTCCCTCCCCATCCCTGCTCTCAACTTGCCATCAGGTGGTGACAGTAGAAGCTTTTCTTTCACACACAGTGACACGACAAATAAATAGATAAATGCTGTTATAAGACCTTACAGAGGTAGGAGAAAGCTTTCAGCTTGGTGACTGCTTCCAATGTACAGGTGCTCAGTTTTGAAGATGACAGTGTTTTTCATGGTGAATTAAATGCAAGGTATTTAGCCGTACCTGTGAAATTCTGAGTTTTTTGCACTCTCCCAGTGCCAATACCTCAGAAGATTTATAGCTGTAATTCAAGCTTTTCCACTTCAGTGATTTGAAGCAGAAGTGCCTATTAGGGAACCGCTGCTGTCACGCATACTTTTTTTTCCTTGCTTATTTCTGATGTAATCCTTTGTAAGGCACTGAAAAGCCACCACTCAGCGGGGTTTGTGAAGCTAAAGGGTGCTCTACACCTAGCCTGAGGGAGTGAGATTGGGGCTTTCACTGGTGTTTTTAAGGAGCAGCTCTCCTACAGAGGGACAGATGTTGGATGCCCTGTTGACTGAAAATTCACTGCAAAGATCTGTGATTAAAACTTTTGCCCAACCTAAGTTGCCAGTTAAGTCAGTTCTAATGTGAATTATTCCTAGAGTTTAATTCTGGAACATCATTTGTACTCCCTATTCCTCTTACTGCATGTGATGCTTTGTTTCTTTGGCCTTTGCTTTCACGTTCGTTCTTGCTTCTGGTGAACTCTCTGGCTCCTGCAGAAGTTAAGAATTTTAAAACGATGCTCTGCCTACTCTTCCCAGCTTTCCAGGCCTATGTTAGTGCTATATTATCAGTGCAAAACAGCAGTGATAAACAGCTTCTTACTTGGAAGCATGAATTTTTCTAGGTGTAATTTCTTCCACAGTATCTCTTAACTCCTTATATCTGCACTGAAGTGCCAGGGAAACTCTAAACTGTGCACTGATTTTGATGCCTTTTTTCTGGGGCCTGACACTATATGCAGAAAGCTCCACTTTCAGTGTAGTTGGGACCTTGGCCCTTCATTGAAGTTGCAAGTGCACATTGCTGCAGTAACTAGTCTGTGGGAGAACTGTGTTTGGGACAGAAAAATGCAAGCACCTGAGATCAGTATCTGTCTTTGAAAATGCCAGTTTTAAAACATGTTGTGGTGCAGTTGCTGGCCTTACAGTTTATGTTCACAAAATGGCACCTACAAAAACTGCTTCAGAGGCTACTGCAGCCTTAGGGTTACTTGAATGGTGTTTGGTTTCCTTTAGTGTTGCTGGAAACAGTCTTGAGTCTGCTTCTAAACAGCTTATTTGAAACTGTGTTTATTTTGTAGATATTTGCTGAGAGTTCTCCAAGGAACATTGTTTCTGTCTCCGGTGTTGAGAGCCAAGCACCTTGAGAGACTGACCCCCAAGGAGCAGAGGGAAGCAATTAAGAGATGGAAAGATGACTGGCTTGCAAACTGTAAAGTGGAGTTCCAGGCTGCTTCTGGGTCTTCCAGCTCAGCCACAGGTGCTGTATCAGAGGAAGAAAGCGTTGCCAGTGTTTTGCCAACATCTAAAGCACCTCTTCAGACCTGTTCAAGAGATGGGTTAGTAGAGGACACCTCCTTCTTACCAGACATTCAGGATGAGTCTGGGACTACAAATGGCTTGAACTCTGAAAAAAAAAGTATTTCTGAATTCAGCAAAGGAAACTAATTCAGACACATTTGGCAGTAATAATTCATGTGCCAAAGTCTCTGTGTGTGCTTCTGAAGAGGGCAGCAGTGCTGTTTCTCTAGCACACAAAGCAGGTTTGAATTCTGTTTTGTGTGAAGAAGATGCTTTATTGTATTTTACAAAGTCGGAATGCTGTTTAAAACCCAAGAGCAGTAACTGCTGATTTATGCTTCATTGTGGTTTTGTTTTTTTCAGCTGAGGTAGGTGATGCACACATTTCCCTAAAAGCTTTTTTGTTTATAAAGCTTTTCAATAATTTCTTAAGCTGTTCAAGATCTAAATGGCTGGGTTGTTTTTTAATTTTATCACACAGTAGACTGTTTGCATAGTGCTTATTGCTTGTATACAACATTGCATAATACCCCATGGTGTTATAGACAGGACATTGCATGAATACGGATTTGCAGGATCCAGTTCAGGTAAGCCAACCTCCTCCTTTGTACTGCTATCCTAAAATCCTAGCATTCCCTGGGATTCACCACTTGCTGAAGTAAACGGAAGGGGTGGCATGTAGTGTTACTTGGCTTGTTGCAAGACTCCTCCGCTCTGTGTGTACAGTAATTGTTTTAACCGTTGTGGTCCAGTTTGTTCACCAGGCTATTGCATGGACCATCTCAGTGTTGGCCAAACACAATTTTAACCATCAGAAGAGCGGACCAGATGAGACATATGTGTTACGTGTCTCCCACACCTTCCTCTTCCACAAAAAGAGCAAATCCTAGCGCAGCCTTTTGTTCTCCACGACAGTTCATCCTCCTGCAACATCCCTCCTTTTTGTCTCCATGTGCCGTTACATGTCATTCGCCACTGACTGGATTTCTTTTCCCCCTCACCCAACTCAGATGTTGCCTGCCTGACTTTTCTCTAAACTCTACCTCATGCCTGCGCTGCAAAATTGTCTGCCAGTGGCAGTGGGTAGCTCCAGTCTGTCTTCAGGTCTTCTCCCATAAATAGCAGCTTCTAGCTGATGACATTACTCTTCTTCACTCTCAGGTGTTTTTACATTCCTCCAGACTTCTATAATAAACAGCTTAAGTATCTCTAAAGGCTGCTCAGAAGAAGGTATAACCCATTGCATGTCCCAGATTTGAGATCTGTTGCTCATCTATCTTGGAGATGCCCTGCCTCTGCCAGTTTCCTGCTGCTCTGCACAAAAGCTGGCTGAGGTGCATGTGGCTACTTCTGGGTTCCAGACTGTCTAAAATACTGCCTCCTTTTTACTTCCCTCTCCAAAAATTTACATGGCCCATTTATGGAGGAGCTTAGGAAATTGTTTGTATCTACTAGCACCTGTTGAAATAAACAGTTTCCTCAAACTGTAGCTGCTAATAAATTACCAGTATTGAGCCCATTTTTGGGGGTTCTTTTTCTTTCTAAGACTTTCAGCTTTCAAATTGCCAAGATTTGTGTGTTTATTTTTAGGCACCATGTTTGGGGCAAGGGCTGTGCTTTTTAATTGAACCATGAGCCTCCCATGTGAATGATCAACATTACATATTCCACATCTTTTAAGATCTCTGAAAGAATTTAAACAAATGCTGTGAGGTCTGAGAGGCTGCTATGCAGGGCAGATACTGAGGGCATGCTAAGTTCATTCAAATGCAGGTCACCACATGTTACCAAAAGTTTAAAATGGTTCTGTTTTTGAAAGGTAG
Organism: Pandion haliaetus; assembly: GCA_013401275.1. Classification (NCBI taxonomy): domain Eukaryota; kingdom Metazoa; phylum Chordata; class Aves; order Accipitriformes; family Pandionidae; genus Pandion; species Pandion haliaetus. Next base: position 251,660 of record VYZV01045338.1, read on the forward strand.
AATGTAATTAGGGCTGACTCCATCCCTAGTGTTAGTGAGGAGAAAAATACCCCTTTTTTTAGCCTGTAGAAGAAAAATAGTGGAAGGAGCCAGTGATGACAGCCATTTCAGCAAATATTTTTTTCTAATTTGGTTCAACATATGACAAAATATTTTTTCTAAGTTCTAACGTAAGGTTAGTAGGGACCTTTGAAGTGGTGGCAGACATTCAAATTCTAAGAGATCATGTCAAGCATGTTGGTTTGCAGTTATGATTTTCAGACGTTTGTCTGTAGCATCCTCCTTGCTGCGGGGGCACCTTGCCAGAAGTAGACTCCAGGTGTCCCAAATGAAGTACCTCAGCTTTTTCTGCAAGCCATGGGAACTGCGAGGTGTCCAAGAAGAAGATGCAAAATGGCCACCACGTTGTGCAGGGAGATTAGCTGGTACCAGGGCAGAATCATACAGGAGCAGACTTGCTGGGACTCAGTGAAGTCATCTGCTCTGCTCCGCAGCCCGAGGCAGGCTCAGCTTTATGCTTATCGTTCCCAGCAGATGTTCTTCTGCTGTAAACAGCTCCAGAGAAGCTGGCCAGGCCGGTATTTGACTGAGGGCAGGAAAGCACTGGTTTTGTTTCTATCATCTCACCTGAATGTTTCTTTTGCACCTTAAAATCTATGGGCTCTCTTCACTTGCAGACACAGAGAAGAGATTATTCTGTTCTGTGGTTCTATGACTTGAGGTGCGTTGAGCTCTCATGGAGGATTTGTGGGACTTGCTGCGGTGACCTGAGGCAGTGCAGGGCTGAGCTTTCTCCCCTTCCTGTCACTGTAAAGGACTTTGGGGGACAACAGTGGCATGTGACCTGCCCTCTTGTTGCTCTGCTGCAGGAGCAGAACTTAGCAGCAGATTTGGCAGGTACCAGCTGATCATTTAGTCTCAGGAGTTCGCATGTGTATCACAAAAACTGTAAGCATTCAGAGTAAGATCTTCCAAAATCCTCTGCGATGGTAAGCCATGGCATCAAAATAACTGCACAAAGAAACATGAGCAGCAGTCACCTGTTAGACCTGGGGCCAGCTGCATGCCTCTGGGACACTTAAATTGCTATTATGTGGCTTTTTATGAGCCTTGTCACCCCACTACCGGCTGTTTAGTGTGGTGGGGCTTTCTGGATGGATTCTTAAATTGGATGACGGATGATTTCATCTGCATCTCAAAAGTGCCAAGCCTGTGGGTTGCCTTGAAACTTTAGGTCCTTTTAAATGTTCCTCTCTGCTGAGATTGTAAGTATTTTTGAAATGGTACAAAATAACACATTTTATTTTTTTCTTGGTGTGTTGTTTCACTGATGGTGTGTGTTGCTTAAAATTGTCCACTGTAGGTTGTGTTCTTTTAGAGGACTTTGACAAACAGTCTAAGTGATAAAATTATCCATTGTGTAAAACCCCATTTAAAAAAAATTTTTTTTTTTTTTTTTTTTGGACAAACAGGAGACATGGCTATCTGCTGTGATCAGTTGCTATTTTTTACTGAAGGGGAGTTGAGGGTAGTGAGTCTTTAATAAAAACTTCAAAATCTTAACTGGCCATATCTAAAGTGGTGCCAAAGGAAGGATGCAAGCAAATCGTTCTCCCTTTCCTTCTCAACAGTTGAATGTTTTGTTTATTTTTATTAGCACTGGAGGGATCACAATCCCCTGCTTGCTTCTGCACTCAGGCACAGCATGACCTGACTTTTCCATTTTGAAAACAAGCATTTTAAGATCATCTCACAGGCGCCTTCCAGATGTCACGAAAGAAAGCACAGCATTTACACTTTTGGTCATCGGTTTAAAACAAACCACCTTCAACTCCCCCAAACTTTGTAGCTACACCTAGAGCAGCTTTAACTCACTTTTTGAGGCGCAATATTTCATTTACAGGAAAAAAACCCCCAATTTTAAAATTATTCTTTTCATAGCAGCTGCACCTGTGCTAAGCATTTGCAGGTGGCAGTCAGCCACAGCTGTTGCTGAGTGAGTGTTTTCACAGCACAGTGAGCTTTGGTCGGTACCTGGGGCACAGTTGGAGCTGAACGTTTAGTCCAAGCTGTGGTTTTTCCCTCAGCCCTGCTGGCTGCAGCATGAAGCTGAGGATCAGCTAAGGCAGAGCACCCACTGCTCCTGCCAGCCCTGGCTCTGCTTCTGGTCAGACCAGCCCTTGCTGGCTGCAGAGGCTAATGGACAAGTTCTGAAGGTGACTGTTAAGAACGTTCTCATAGCTGAATTTCTGTATGGTTTTTGTATTATTTGTTCCTGTTTTATTCTGGTTATATTACTCTTGCCCTCGTGGTCCTGCATACCTTACTGTTGACTGCAGTGAAAAGGCAAATTTTAACTATTTAAGGTTTCTGCATGCTTACTGTGTTGATTTCAGCATGTGTACGTATTGTTGAAATGCTGTGTACCAGTTAAAAGGACATGGTTATTTCAAGCTAATTGTATTCCTGAGGAAAGCCATAGAGCAGAGAGATTTGATTGCAGCTTTAGTTTTTCAGATTTTTCAATCCAAAGTAGTTGTTGGCAGCGGTATTCTTGGCAATATTCTGCACTTGAAGCATACATGCAGAAGAAACTAAAAGTTGTACAGTGGTGGTAGTGCCAGAACCTCCACGAGCATTGTAGTGCTAACAGGGCTGCTTAAAAAAGCTAGATAAGGGTATGCATGTACCTTTTTAAGGCTGTTTTTTAGCAATAATGCCTAAGTTACAACTTTACACCTCCATATTGTCATTGAGTCTCTCTAAAGTTGAAAACACATTTTCAACACAGAAGTTACTTGGAAAATGATTGTAAATTTTTATTAGTACAGCTAGAAAGAAATACATCTGCTTGACTGTGTGACATTGCTTCCATTTGGAGCTACAGCTGTGATGGAAGTAAAACCAACAATTGTTACCTTACAGTGAGGCTAAACTTGTAAGAGCAACAGAGTTAATTGCGATCATAGCCATTATGTCAGCACACAGGGAAAGGCTTATACAGTAGGAGGAGGAGTATGTTTGCCTATTTCTTGTGCACACATAAAAAAAGCAGTATAAAAATACATTTATAAAATTACAAATTTCCTCTTTACATGGAATGTTGTGTCAGACACAGCTGTGGGGAAGGAAGAGACCCAACTGCTCCCTCCTAAAGCCATTTGGGATGGGGCTCAGCCTGTAATTTCTTCCAAGACTGATCCCATACAGGAGGGGGCTGGACCATATGGTTAAGCAGGACTCTCCCTCATTTCCTGGGAGGGACTGCTTGGAAACTGATGGCAGGCCAAACCCAGTTAATTAAAATGTGTAATTACATATCATTTGGTAGTGCTAATATCTACATTAAACGATTACATGTACGCCAGTGCTTTACAAAATTCAAAGCTGCTAACCAGTTCATCTGGTAGAGAGATGTCAGGCTGGGCTGTTCATTTTACAACAGCGCCTCTGTGTTTTTACTTCTGGAAAACAGACCTCACTGAAACCTGCCTGTCACCAGACACATCGGATGGATGGCAGCAGGGGCTGGCTCTGACAGTCCCTGGGCCCCCTACTCCGGTAACTCTCGGTAATTGGCTTCAGGACTTTGAACAGTGCTGCCCTACAGCTGCAGAGATCCTGGCCCCAGAGAAAAGCTAAAGTGGGGGACTGAGAGCTCCAGCCTCCGTATCTGTGAGGCAAAGGCATCAATAACCTGCTTCATCTGTAATCTACTTGCACTGGAAAAACATGGCCACAGCTGCTTTCTCTCATTTATAGCTGGGGGAAGAAGAGCATTCATATGTTATAGTAAAAACAAAATCCTTAATATATATAAAAAACCCAAACCCAAACCTAGCAAAGCCTAGAAGGGTTTTCTTTCTGAGCATGAAACAGTGATACAATAGTCACTTTAAATAGAGTTTCAGAATCCGTAACATAAATATTGAATATTTATTAATAATGCTGTCTAGAGCGCTGTCTAGTATGTCTAACATTAGGCATGTTAAAGGAGAAGATATGGAAAGAAGAGGTAAACCTTCACTAAAGCAATAGTCAGATCTATGTAGATTAGTTGTAACATGATTAATAGTACCTGAAATAGTACCCTTAGTTAGCTCTTTTAATGCATGTTTCCACATACAGCAGTCACGTTATTGTCAAGGTCCTGCTGTGTTGTCATAGGGCATGCCAGAGGTAGCAGAGAGGGTAATTATATGCCTTAGGCTGGATTCACAGGGGACCAGGCGCAGCGCTGAAAACACACAAACTTTTAACTGCATTGCTCCCTGGTGAAATTCATCCTGTAATCCTCAGGTTCCTGACTCCTCCTGCTCTGGCCTCCCACCAGCTGAGCTGTGCAGGATGGCACCTACAGCAGCTGGTAAGACACACCTCCCCTCTAGCACCATAAAGAGGTGCCAAGCTCCCTTAAAACTTTTTTTTTAACCAGATTCTTTCTCTTGGAGTCAAGGCTGAGCCTGTTACCTTCTGCACAGAGCACTCTGCCATCTGGCTACCAAGCACTTGAGCAGAGCTCCTTGAGCCTTTGCTGATGCAGCTGTTGTCATTTAATGTATTTCTAATATTCATTTGCACAGAAGCTGGAATCCAAGCCTTCTATTGTGCAGATTTCTTTCTCCCAGTTGTTTAAATCTTGCTAAGCAAAATGAAACTTCCAATGCAAGATACTAGAAGAGACTTACCCAGTGTCACAGTATTTGGGATGTGGCTGATTGTAGGAGGGGGAACTGCTGCAGTGGCATTGCTGACCCTGTTACATTTTTAGAGGGCTGGAGATGGTCAATGCATGCTTTATAGGCTGAACACGGTATTCAAAATAGGGAAAAAAGCCAGTGGGACAGAGGTTTGATAAATGTGCTAGTCGGTGTAGTGCTGTCAAGACAGGGGTGTTTCCTGGACTCATTAAGACATTGGAAGCTTCAGAAAATTACGTGGTAGAAACTGTCCAAAGAGTCTGAACAACTACGTTTTGGTCTCAGGTGCCTCAAGTGGTAGTTTTGGGTCTGTTGGCCTAAATGGCCCTTCCATCACCCCACGGAGATACCCAGGCTGGCTCTGGGAACAGCAGCTGTGGAGTCAGGACAGTACAGGGTTACGCCCGTGCAAGTTAACCACCCTGAGGGACAGACTACGTTAGCCCAGGCACACCAGCAGCATGCCCTTGGAGACCTGCACACGTGCTTTGATGTGCCCTGTGCCCCCCAGACATACAAAGTGCTTGATCTCTCCCGCGCCCTCCAGCACATGCTGCAGCCATGCCTGGTGTTGCCCTTGTGAATATACATCCTGTCGGTGCTGTCTGAATGCACCGAGTTCATTCCTCATGACAAGAAGTGAGTGAAAATGCATGTACTACTACTCGAGTGGTATTAAAATAGGCTATCTAAAAAGGTTTTTCTGGTCTGTGCTACTGCTTAGTTTGAATAGCTGAAAGGCAGAAAGTGGCCGATTCTATTCTTTTACGCCTTTTGCTGTGTTTGGAATAGCACCACAACACAGTTAAAAGAAGTCAAAAGGATTATTAATTCTACCCCAAAGTATGTTGACCAGCTGAGGGTTTACCGTTAGCATACACTGCATGTTCCATAGCTCTACAACAAGAATAGATAGAGCTTGAAACTCCTTTTCACAGAGTTTCTGGATTGCAAAATCTTCAGTGTTGAAGTGCTGATGCCTTTTTTCTTTTGTCTGTCAGCACAGTTCTTACCATCTGGAGTTAGTTTAGCAGAAAGGTGTGGATGTATATTTGTCTTTCAATCCACTCAATAAAATGTGACACATTACTGTAAACTCCAGGTCCCAAAACCTTGGAAAAGCAGACAGAGCCCCAAGATGTTAAACCAAACAATGTCCAGCGCCCTGCAGGTTGCTCACACACAAGCGGTCCACCACTGTCACCCTGCAACACAAAAGAAAAAAAAAACTGTCTATAGGGGCCACCCGTGGCCAGCAGTCATATAGTTAAAGCTATGTCTCAGTTCCTACAGTAATTTGCCTGTAATAAGTAAGTCAGCTGTAAAAACGGGCTGCTCTGCTGAACTATGTAGCAGCACCCAGTGTTACCAGTATTTATGCTGTCATATTTTTACAAAAGATTACCTGCAAAAGGCTCATACAAACTAAAAAAAGATCAGTGTAATTGTTAACTAATACAGATAAACCTTAGAGTCTTCAAGCAGTATTTCATTGTCATAAACTGATTACACCAATAATAATAAAGTTAGGTTAAAATATGTAAATAACTGTTGTCATTCCTATAGGAGATGAAGTACGCTCTACCTAATAAACATCATAGTACTTTAATTTCTAAAAGCAAGTCTGGCTGAGTTTCTCCTTAGAGAGAGACCTACCATGCAAGAGTCCACAGTGCCAGACTCATAGCCAGCACACAGCATCCTGCTGGTGATGGTTTTCATGTCAAAGTATGACTGGCATTGTTCTAAGGGAATGATGCGAACCTCTCCCTCTTGAAGCTTGAAAGGCACTGAAAAACACAGTTAAGCATTAAACTATACACACACACACACACACACACTTAGCTATGGTGGCTCTTTGAGGTAAGATCAGTATTTCCATTGGGATAGAATACAAATATTGCTTCATGTCTACATTAAACGTAAGGCGAGAAGAAGCCCCCTTTCGCACAAAGCTAAAGTGAAAGCAGGTGGGGTTTTGCAGTGCTGCGTCGCAGGATTCATGACTGCCATGCTCCTGAGCCAGGAGTGCATGCTGTGTTGCATTCTGGAGAAGGACCAGGCACCCGGGGACTGGTGTGTCACCTGCTGTTTATTGTGCGTTTGCACTGACAAACAGGAGGGGGAGCACCTTTACGTGGCATGGTGTGGTACTTGTAAGGTGGTAGATGGACTGGCTGGAACACAGCAATGCGAGGAGGTGGAGGAGAGGTTTGATTCACTGTTCCGTGGCAGGATCTCCCTGTTTCTCAGTGGCTCTCATGGTAAAGCTTGATATAATCGTGGCCATTTTGAGTTACGTTTGGGTAACTTTGACTTAGTGTATTTTAGAGGGAATCAGAATTCAAAGGTTTTTGTAATTATTTTAGCACATTCAGGAGACAGTAAAGGACTTCTTCCTAGTCTAAACAGCTGACCAAGCTCAAATTGTAAGGAAAGTTGTTCAGCCTCGGGCATGAAGTACTAAGTGTTGTGTAACCATGACGGGTTTTGATGCTTCATAACACAAAACCTTCAAAACCAATGCTGAAACCACATTAGAGAACAAAGAACCTTTTTCCACGTAACAGTGGTGCAGAAGCATTCGGGGGCAGGGGTGTGTGTGTGTGGGGGGGTGTTGGTTCCTGCCACTACATAAAAGATACTTTTAGATGGGTAGAGCTGCTAGTAACCAGCCTATCCCTCACATGTGCAATTTAATTTTTGCCACATGTCTGAGCTGGTCACTAGAGGTGAAGTCCCACCTGAAGCAATACTGAAAGGAAAATTTCATTCTCCAGTGTACAGAACAACAGCTTTCCCTAGCAATTACTGTAATAGCGAAGGGAGAAACACACTAGCTAGAGCGTTAACAGGGTTGGGGCCAGGATAATTTGCATATGATGCATGCACAATTGTTTTGTCTAAACAAAGATTTACATAACGCAACTGTTCTTGTCATGGGACCCAAGGATTGCAGTGGCCCCAGAACAAGAAAACACACGTTCTGTTCAGCGTGACAAATCCAACACTTGTGATTATGCCTGGATGGAATAAATCGTGTCACAAGTCCTAAGTGTGACACGGAGTGTTGATTAAAGAAAAGGTTCATGCAGCCTGTATGCCAATGCTTTCGGTGCCTTCCGCTTTCACAGAATGTTGCCCCCCACCCCCTGCCCCGACCTGATACCTTCTCAATACAGTTCTGAATACAACCTAAACCAGTAAAATAACCAATTCGGGTGACTTTCTTGGGAGGAGTTTCTAGATCGTCAACAATTTTGAAAATCAAACCACTTGTCTACATAAGGATTAAGGAGCATAAATTCAGGCTGCAGATTTGGAAAAAGCTAGGCTCTAGTCACACCTAGATCCCTTCATGAGTAGTTACAGTTCCCTAGGATTTAATAAGGTCCCATAATAGTATAAGTGGATAAAGCTTTGTAATGGGATTGCTTATTTGATTAACTCAGTAGAAGGTTAACATGTTTTTCCAGGAGTCCCAGAAGTATTCATCTTACTTTTGTTGCCCATGTGTCCCCAGCCGGTGATGTAGCAGTAGGTATCTGGCCGAACCAACTGGTCCTTGCTGGGCAAACAGACAGGTCTTACATAGCTTGTCTCGTTGATATCCTCGTCTAGTTCCACAATGCTGATATCGTAGTCTACGACTGCTCTGTTGTAGCGTGGATGAAGGATAATGGTCTTCACTAGTCGGGTCTGCATGAAGCCTGATGGATGATCAAGATTGCTAATCCCAAACACTACTTTCCAAACAGCTGCATTTTCTCGCCTGTGTAAAAAAGGGAAAATGGGAAATTTTAATCAAGAGGGTTCTTTTAAGCTGAAATACCTGAGAATTTCTTTCTGCCTGACTTCTTGCACATTACACATACAAATGCTACAAGAAAAAACAAACACTTAAGCATCATTAATTACAGCTAAGATCTTAGCAACAAAAGACAATGCTTTCCATTTCCTTCCTGCAGGTTGCCAAACGAATTAAAGCTCACACCTTCAGAAGATACGTAACCACCTATTAGTTGCTGTATTAAGTACCAAAGGCTCTCAGAATCACTCCTTGGATCCTGCCCAAGCTTTAGGTGCTCACACGCTCACTGGTAGGCATGTACAAATTTCTCTGGGGTGACTATTGTTCAGTAGTATGCTGCTGACAGCAGTAAGTCTTAACTGAAATCCCAAAGGAGTCTCCAAGAAGCAATTCTATTATGAAAATTAAAACTTTCGTGATAGCCATGGGAAAAGCCCCTTATTTATTGGGCATTCAGTCTGTGCCAAGCATACTTCCTATGCCGAAGATCAAAGGTTACTTTGACTCTTACAGTAAGACTCTTTTGGTAAATATCCAAGCTCACAACAAAATGATGCAGGTGATACAAGTGGGAAGACTGAACTAGTGTCTGTTGAGCCACATGAGAAAAACAAAGACTTTAGGAAAGGCTTCAAGGGTGTAATCTCTTGATCATAACTGGTCACAGGATAAGTCACAGGTTCCTAATTAGTCTGTAATTCTAAAAACCCTCAAAAAAGTAAGCATTTTTCACAACTGATGAAATACCATTCCATGTAACTAAGAACCTTTGACAAGATTGAAGCTTAATCAAAGCAGAGTAAATCAAAGCATGAAAAATACTCAACAGGATTGTCATTTCTATAATTTGTAAAGAGATTTGGTTGCTAAATAAAGGCTATTTTTATCTTGAGAGCTGCATGAAAATTCTGGTATTTCAGACTATACTGATCATTTTACCATCATGATCAGTTTGCAAGTTTTTCCATAAAGTTAGGAGATTAAGTGTGTTCATGAACACTGTAAAAAAGCATTGCTGCTCATTGCTCTGAGCAACAGCCACAATGTATTGTCCTACAGTTAAGAAAAAAAGCTTAACGTCTTGGATGCTTTGGTGTAATGCATTTCAAAACAATCTTAGCAAACCTCTGGGGACTATACTAATAGAACTAGCAAAGGACAAGCTGTTTAATGTAGCTCTTTCCATTTATGCCCCCTACAAGTATTCATATGACTATTTTCATTAATACTTTCTGCTGCATTATTGTTACATCGTCTTCATGTTTTATATCCCAGACTTCACAGGAACTTCATAAAATACTTCACAAAATGGAGCATTTTGTCTAAAGCACTAGAGCACTTTAAAATCTGTTTTAATTTTTGGCTTATCTGGTTGGTTTGGTAAATTTTTAAATACTTTCTATCAAGAAAGCTTCGTGGCATCAAGAATGATCTTGCTGTTGCTGTATCAAGCTATACAAATGAAGAATTTAAAGATTTCAGGCCACTGGGAACATACCCTCAAATCTATTCAGAGAGACAGAAGAGAAAAAAGTTCATATAACTCCTCAATGAATCATTAAACCAAAATATCTTAGTACTTTAAGGCATTTAGAGTACAAATGTGAAAGAGACCTTTTACACATAATACTCTGAGCTCACATAGCCCTGAATGAGGCATAAATGAACACGGCTCCAAAGTGTAGTGGCAGTCTTTCTGCATTTGACAAAAATGGGAGAATTTTTACTTTATAAATTTGACAGCTTCTTTGCTTATCTTTCACTAATGAGAGATGTCTCTTACCCATGAATTTCAGTAGCAGTCCCATATTCCCAAAGGATCTACCTCTAAATCTCACCCTTTATTTTAGATCACCAGCAAATGTTCTTCCAAAGGGAAAGAAATATTCCAGATACTGCTTAGCTTTACTTAAAAACAGATGGGGAAAGAAGAAAAATTCCTCGTGCAGGACCCAAAATCTGATAAATACAATATTCTTGTTTGTGTTATTTGGGTTTAGCACTTGGTTAGTTTAGAAGGAAGGTTGTCTAGGTAACTCTTCTAAGTTTCTGGTTATTACTTTTTTTCTCTCTGAATGGAATCAGTTCTTGAACATCCTCAAGGCTTGATATGATGTGATAGTCAGAACTGAGGTCTCTCCAATGTCACTTCCTCTAGCATTTCAATAGCCTCACACCTTGATATATGCACACTATCACCTGCCTGACATCTTCTGGCTTGGACACAAAAGCCACAAACTTTGTCCCTACTACAAGCTCCGTAAAGAGTTGGGGGTGGCACGAAGTTAAAAAAAAACCCAACAAATACCAAAGAACTCAGTGTTTCAGAAATAAAAAGATGAAATTGAAATTATTACTGAAAAAGGGAATGATTAATGTTATAAGGAAATACCAGAGAAACTTGCTTACCACAGAATTTCTGCTGGCTTGAACAGAAAGAAAGGTGTTTAGTGTAGTCTAAAACCAGTTTAAAGCAGGATTAAGCACTGATGACAGCTGCGTAGCAGAAAAGTACTTGCTAACTACAGCAGAAAACACACATTTCAATTATCTTTGGAAACCCAATTTAAAAACTTAGGTACAAGACAAAAGAATTGAGGTAATAAACTTCCCTCCAAAATCTGTGATTCATTAAAAAGAAATGTTTGTTAGCACAAAAAAAGTTGACAATGACCAAGACAATTCCTAAGACATCTAAATTTCCTCTGCACTTCAGACTGTCCATCCACCACAGGGCCTCAGATACTAGGAGGCACCGAACAGTGGTTGATACTGGCTTTTTAATGATTGCAATCCTAATAAAGGAGTGGAGTCTTTATAATTAGAAAAGGCAGCAACTTCAATATGTCAGTTGCACTGTGAGTAAATACTCGGGTTTTATTTTTACTGATGGCCACGGCACTTTTCCAGGGTCATTTCTATGCTGGTGCCCAGAATGATTTTTTTTAATCTATGATGTCAGTTGTATGACAGCTATAGGATTAGTGTTTTGGTCTTTTTCCTTCTCCTGTTTCCTGCTGAAAGTCAGGGCATCTTCATTTAGCTTTCGTCAGTAGAGCCACCCGCAATGAATAATAAAGCATGTGAAAACCTAAGCTGATGCCATTTTATACCATTTACTTTCTTTTTTAGCCTCTTAAAACCAGGCCGTTCTGATTTGCCATTCTGCAAAGGTCATCAGCCACCCCCAGTGTATTTGGTAAAGGAAGGACGGACTTGGTAATTCACATGTGCAAGCTTTTATGAACAGTAAAACTGTCTGGAGCCTCTCACCCTTCAAAGCAGTGTGCTACTGTCAAGACCCATCTCTTGGCAATCAAAACACAGCCACATATGTGTCCACTTGGCTCACTCTGCAGGGAGCACTGCCATGGCCATCGGCCTGGGCGACTGGTCCTACCACCAAGGATCCTCTTGTTCATGCGAGCAGCTGGGCGACGGCCGCAGTCTAGTAAGGGACACATGCAGAAGGGAGTTAATCGTTACCACAAAGGCAGCTCATACAAGACCTTCTGCAAGAAAACCAGGCACAGAACAATATTAACACAGTCATGAAATTACACTGAACAATACAGTAAATGAAGTCATCAACAACTCCACAGTAATACCAAACACATTGAGCCATTTTCATCCTTCCTTTATATTGGGATTTGTTCTCCTGATACTAATTTTGACCAGCTCAGCCTGAAATATTAACCAAGCTAAGTTTGGGATCCTGACTTCTCAGGAGTTACCAGGCTGCCCTTGGGAAGATGTCCTGGGTTTGCGTCCTTGTCTTTCTGTCAGCTAGCAACGTGTTTGGGCTATTTTGTCCTGTCTGTAAGAACTGCTTCTGGAAAAGCTGCTCAGCAATAATAAGGCTTTTCTTAAGCTAGGTGTGAGGTGAATGTCACACTGTTTACCCAGCTACACGGCACCAAGCTTGCTTTGCCTGTGGAAATTACTAAAGGGAGAATATTTGAAGATCTGAAGACATTCCAGTACTCTGTCCATTCTACTTTATATCTACTGTTATTTCTACTGGAAATTATACGAGACTCCCATCTTGCCAGACAGTTACTTTTCTGAAATAGGTAGCCCCTCGCTTTCGTTTCACTTTATATTCTGGATTTGCAAGATGGCAGACATTATTTATCCTGTTTATGCTCAGTCTGATTTAGAGAACAAAACACCACCACCAGTTTCTACAATAAGCCTCCCAAAGAAGGGTAAGCTGCCATTGCATATATCTGTGGGAATTTAGTGGTGAAGAAGTAAATTGGAGCAATATTGGTTATTTGTAAATTGCAATTCTTACTGTGTTCACTTAACTTCAGAGGGCAAGGTGTTTTAAGTGTACTTAAAGCAACATATGTCAGAAGCAAACACCTTCGACAGGCTCCTATGAGGGTGGGGTTTTTTTCTGATAAGAGTAGTAAATGTTTTGATTAGTTTCCCAAATTTAGGTCATGCTTTGTGATTAGTTTTCCCTGTGTCAAGCTAATTCATAGTTTAAGTGTTGTTCAGCAAAATTATCCTTGTCTGTAGAACATTTCTGCATTTTTCAAACCACTTAGACTTGCACAATCTGCTGTGCCTCCAGACTTGGTTTGTAGCTTTCTACTTCAGGTTCTTCTGTCCCCTTGAGCTTCACAAGTAAACAGATCACAGCTTCAACTCCCCAGCAGATAGCCTGCTAACTACTCTGGTGGTAAAGGGTATTTTCAGTAGGATGTTTTACCAAATTAATTTCTGGAACCTGACTGCTGACAAAATTCATTTTGTGGGCGCAGGACTGGGCTACCGCAATACACAGCCTTGTAGTCAAAAAATAAGAAAAGCTGATGAAACTGAATAGAGTGGGGGAAAAAAAAAGCAATGCAAAACAGGATGTTGCAGAAGTCTAGTCAAATTTCAGAATGAATCTGCACTAAACATCTGCATTTGTTAAAGTAATTTAACACATCTTGAAAAACATCTTTGTTTTATATGCACTTCTCTCTTACCTTCTTTAGTGCAAAAGAGAGCCACTTTGCTTCTGCTTCGACACATCTGTCTAAATATTGAAACAAGAACATGGTGGAAATTTCAATTAATTGATGCAATTTTTGGTAATTTGCAAATCAGCTGTTAAAAATTCCCCCAAATGGTAAAAAGAAACACAAGGAGCTTCTTATGCCAGATCATCCATGGTTTCCAGCATCTGCCTGGAGATAATTCAAAATACTAGTTCAGCTTTACAATGCATTTCATGAGTGGGTTCTACATATTTGGCAGACTACCTCGCTCTCTGGGCACTGATCCAGCTCTGAGGTCAGCTGGGATGTACAGTCTGTCAAGTCGTAATTTATGGCACCTGAAAGGACAGATACTGCCATCCTCCTCTTCCTTACAGCTGAAGGATAGAATTTTCTTTGAAATACCTTTGATAACAGCTGGCCTTTCATGCCCTGAAAGTTTGGGTGTTCTGAAAAAATCCAGGAAGTTTGCAAAAGTAAGTATTAAAACAAGAAAAAAATTATCATTTCCGTTGAAAATTTTCAGATGAGAGAGGAAAGAAGTGATTCTTTGTCAAAGGAAGGGTGATCCATGTTAAAACAGTGAGTATTGTTGCTCAATTAGCTGGCTGCCTTTTTATTTCCATCACTTTTTCATTCCTACTACATACATGCTTTCCTAAGGCAGATGCAGAGCTAAATTAGACTGGATACACAGGTTAGCTGTTCCCCAGGTAATTCTTTGAAGGCTGTAATCTCAGTAGGTAGGCAGTGTCTTTAAAATTGCAACCACCTAAAAAGAGGCTGCATTTGATTTTAAGTCATAGATACTAATGTGGGCGCAACAACAGAGTGCCAGCAAGCTCACCTGATTAGCTGAATCTGTGATTTGACCAGACTTCTGTCCCTTACATTGCATATACCCCATTCATATACTGTGCAAGTCAGTCTACTTTCTGTTCCTGAAAACACAACCAAAAAATTCTGTTTCTAGAGATAGATGACCAATTTCAGGAAAGAAAATTCTGTGCACAATTTTGAGGGGCATTTGCACTCCATTAAAAAAAATATACAGAATATAACTGAGACCAGCCACACTCATTTCTTTGACTTATCAAATAGCCAGCTCTAAAAGAGGTAATTTTAAGCTTTTCTGTGTGCATAGCCTGTACATTGCCATTCCCTATTATCAAAACTTTATGAAACTACTGGTCCGTTTGTTAGTGCTTGCCCAAGTTCCTGGTAGTCCAGGAGCCCGACAGCTCCTTTAAACATAAAACATACAACATACTCCACAGCACAGACATTTTACATGCTGAAGTTGATCCAGATGAACACAGCTAGACTGCAGGGCTCAGGAGCACTTCCCAGCTCCTGAGCCTTATCTTGGCTTCATGTTGGGAAGACACTAAATACATATTGTCCCCTGTGCAATTTGATTTATACTAGAAAGCAAGCCAGGCACATGAGAAGTGAGGCAGGCCTGCAGGTCCTCCAGTGGGATGACTGGGAGATCAGTATGGGGGTGCACCTGATCTGCAGCGCATGCACAGCCAGTGAGAGCCATCCAGGCAGGACGCCTGATGCAGCCGAAACAAAAACAGCCTCACTCTTCATGCAAGGCCTTAGCTTCTCACTTCTTGATACCCAATTTCCGCATTCAGGGAGACTGGAACATCTGTTCCTACAGATTACTTTCATCTGTGTAATAGCTTTATCAATAAGCCTCATTAATGATGTTTTCTCTCTTTTAACTTGTACTTTGGGTGAAACTAGATCTTTTGCTACTAGGCCTTGTAACTCAGAGGCTCCAGATCCATCCCTTCACACATACTTCCTAACGGATCATTTTCAAACATGGCAAAGTACCTTGAAATTTCTGCTTTGTACTTCAGTGACTGAACAGAATATGATTGTGGACCTGCCTTTGCATCTGGTCACAACCCAAGGTGTTTATTCTTGTATTACCCTGGAGAAAAGCATTTAGATACCATTAAGCTAACGGAAAGAGACAGTGAGAAAGAAAAGAGTTAAAATGTTCAAGTATCAGGCACCATCCTGTAATGGCCCTTCTTCTAGATGAAGAAATAAAAATGAACTTAAATGAATGGGGAAAATACTAATGTAAAGCAGAACTAGTACAAAGCTGAGATGTAGGAAAGCAAAAGTAGGCACCTGCAGACACAATCTTTTTAGTATTCTGCCATTACAGAAAAGTTTCAATACAGAGAATAATGGAGCCAAGCAAAATAAAAGTAGGTGTATTCCTCAGATTTGTGTCTTCACACGTTGTACCTCTACATTTAGCCATGACAGTCTTTCCTTGTGAAACAAAAGGAATTTCTATGGAAGAAGGATGTTCTGAAATCTCCTAGGCATTTGAAAGACAACAGGGAAACTGAATCTGCTTTTTGAAGAATGCAGTTCAGATGGGGATTAGGTGGCTCTCCTAGTTTTGTCCTGGATGTTTAAGTTCATTGGCTCTTCAGTCTCGAAGTCACACTTTGAATGCCTCAACCATGAGATTCTGGCTTCTCACTACCAACTACCTGTTTAGTCAAGTTAATTAAAAAGAATATACCATCACCTGAAACCAGAGGAGCTCCTAAGGAAACCTACTGTTAGTGGATATAGCTTCTGCTGAAGAAGCTGTGGTTGCTCCAAATGTATGAATCCAAAACTACATAGGCTGCAGAGGACGGTAAGATGTTGCTGCAGGTTTTGCTATATAGTACTTACTGGACTTTCCGGGTCAGCAGGGATTTAATGAAGCTGTCTGGTCTGGGTGCTTCAAGTGCATCACCTCTATGTCACTCAAATGCTGTTAGTCTAGCAGAATGGGCCCCTGAGGATTCACAAGGTGGACTCAAAAGAGACTACAGTTGTAGTAGACACTAAAATCATTACAGACTGTATCTTAACAACTCACATGAGTATGTGTTGGGTTTTATACACAGATATCTTGGGAAAAAAAAGAGCTTACCAAAGGGAGTTTGTCATCCTCCATTGATAAGTGACTACCCACAGCAGCGAAATAAATCTCATTTACTTTTTACTTACCCATTCACTAGAAGCGCATGTAAAGTGGATGCATTTTTATTCTTCCAGTCTGAGTGCAGATTCAGCCATTTTTGATGCTGCATTTCCTCATTCTCTATTACAATTTCTGTTTTGGATGGTCCTCTGAAACAAATTAAAGACATTCATAGACCTTCCAGTAGGTTTCTATGTTACAATTATGAAGGTGAAGAGGCCCTAATGCCTCCTGTTTACTCCAAAGATATACAGCTGAATGTTACGTCAGACCCATGTGGCAGAATCATAGTTAGGGGAATGAAATCACCCCAAGAAGCCAGGCCAGCTAACATATTACTGTCAGTTATGTTGTATTTTCTGAGAAGAACCAGAATTGGAATCGGAAACAGCAAAAGCCTTCTGGTGGCATTTACTGTAGTGCATACATTGTCATACTGTTTCTACAGTTTCTTGCCTCCAAAAAATACACAAAACAGATCTTCATACGTAGAAGAGGTAAAAGAAAAAAATACTTTCTTACATTCCTATCTTTGGAAATCCATTGAAATTTAACAGTAAAGAGCAGTCTGGGTCTTGTTAATAACTTGACAGCATCTCTAAGTCCAAGCTGTCTGCTTTGTGAAACAGAACAAATCACGGATGATGATATCAAACCTGTCTTTCTGCAGCAAATTAACAGGAATATGAAAGTAAGTTAGAATGGTTCACCGGGAGATATTTTCATACAGCCATTTCCTCAGTTTAGTTACTGCCTGATAGACTTAAGCCACTGAAGAAACTGCTGGTTTAATAAATCTCAACTGCTAAATGGAGTGTATTTTTTAAATGCCTTTACAAGTCATGCAATTTTCCAGCACAGAACCATCCATGATTAGCCATCAGTCCCTGTCAATGACAAGGACTTTCAAGGACTGCTCTCCTGAACACTGGTCAAAGGCCAAATTCTAAATCCTTGTTCACAGAAAAAAGAATGAGAAAAGTTCAGAAAAACTGTGATGTGTCATAAAACTTGCCTCTAAACCAAATCTCTCATGGCAGTACCTAGGAATGCCAGCCAGGTTATTAGTTTGTCTTTAAGTCCAATTTACAGTATTAACTATATTTACGGAAGTGCAGCATCCTTTACCCCCCTGATTGCATAAATTAACAAAGATCAAATAATTCTGTTTTATGGTAAAGTTCTCAGTGGAACCATATGGAAGTCTTTCAACAGTGCTGGCAGAATTAACTAGGCTCTGAGGTCACAGCCCTGGATCCTGCCTGTTACATGACTTATTTTTCGCAACCTTTTCTGGGCATCTTAAGCAAATATGATTCCATTACCTACTAGCTAGAATGTGCAGGCAGATGATAACAAGCATTTTTAAAGCCCGCGGTTTTCCCTCATTTAGAGAAAGGTGTTTGCTGCAAAAAGAGCTTTCTTCCTCAGTGCCTGCTTATAGCAAACACATAAAACTCTCCTCTCTTCTTTTCTATCATTTGCTTATTTCCCACTCTTTTTCCCACCAAACATACTTTCTTAAGATTACATTCTGCCTTCTTATTTTCTGAACAATTGTTCACCATTTCATAACTCTGTACAGTGATATTTTATGTAGCTGTAAACAGTGTCTGATCTATAAAATATGTAACTCAAAAATGTGCAAAAATATGCAAATATCATGCCATCTGATGGATCCAAATCTATATTATCCCAAATACTACATTATTTTGCTGAAACCTGCAGTTCTGAATTGTAGCTTGTGATGCTATAATCATCATTAAGCAGATATGTATTTCTAAACCAGGGCAACAACTGAAAAGACACTTAAGCCTGTATGAAATTTTATAATTATTAATACAAAGTATTATACTTAGTAAAAGTGAAATTATGGCTATGCCTTTTTTCCTTGGTGGTCACAGCTTGATAATAATAAACTCAAAACCAGTATGCCCTAATTTATGTCTTTAGAGTGCCTTCTATAAATATTTATAGAGTGTTCCCCCCTTGATGATGTTTATACAAGGTTTTCTTTCAGATAGGCAAGAGCCACCACTTGTCTCCTTTCATCTATTTTAATTAGAAATAGCCAGAATAAAGGGGACCTAGGAGCCTCGTTTCTAGCTGGAGACAATGGTTAGCATTTGTGTAGAGATCAGAGCATACTGGGAATCGCCAGAGAATGAGAGAACGTGAGCTAAAAATGTTCAATGAGGAGTAAGCACTTGGGCTGGTGTGAGCTTCTGGGTCTGAGACTTTCAGTGCCCAGGGAGGGGCTGCTATGCCAGGAGTATACATTGCACCAGGGACTGTAAAGCACTCAGGAGAAAAGGAGGGAGATAGAGCAATGGGGACTCATTTTAGCCAGACCCATCCCGTGCTCCAGAAACACAGCAGGCAGCAGCCCTACTTGGCCCCTCTTGGAGCTGCAGCACACACTGTCTTCTGTGGACACACTAAAGAAAAGAGAAAAGGGTAATTTCAATGGACAGAGGTGTGCCAACTCATGCTGTATCATTTCTTCATAAGAATATTTTGCTTCACTGAGTTTCTTACAGACTCCAACAACAAGGCTATAGCTGCTAATTACTTTAAGACATCAATCTACATCTTTGAGTTTGAAATTAGCTCTCTTGCCAATTTTTTTAGTGGCCTGCCAAAGCTGACCTAAAGTAAGTCAATCTGCACACAAGTCACATGTGTGGCCATTTGTAATATCTTTCAAGATTTCAGGCAAGCCAAATAACCTTTTTTATGAAACACTTTCAGAAGGCTCTTTCACTTCTTTGTAGTTTTCTTCTTTTTTTTCCTTTTTTTCTTTTCCTTTGGTTTGCATATAACAGAACAGCTTTGTTCAGAAACTCAGCGTTGATTTTAGACTAATGCTTTTCATTATTACCTCTATTGCAACAATAAGCAAAATTGAAACTGTATTTGTTGACTAAAACCATATATACCTGGAACACAATGTGCAGTTTTGAGGTGCCTCAGTTTAAGAGGATATTCAGAAACTGGAGAGGGTCATGCAGATGGCTTTCAGATTTTCTACAGGCCTATGGCACTGACGCATAAGGAGAGGTTCAGGGAACTGGACTTGTTTACTCTTGTGAAGAGGAAGCTAAGGGACAATTCAATAGCAACCTGCAACTACTTGAGGAGGAGTTAAAAGGTGATGGAATCAAACTCCTCTCAGTGCTGCACAGTAAAACCAGGGGAAACGGCCTAAAGTTACAGCTTTGGTGATTCATAGCAGATGAAAATGAAATACTTTTTCACTAAGAAGGTGGAACAGAGACCGTGAAGTCTCAGTCCATCAAAGTTTTCAAGACTTGGCTAAACAGAGCAGTGGTTGAGCTGATCTGGTTTTGGCAACTGTCCTGCTTCAAGTGGGAGATGTTCTCTAGACGTCTGTTACAATGGGGATTTTATGATTCTGTTGCACAGTACGAAGACACTGTAGTGACCAGTACCTATGCTGACGAGCTGAATCTTAAAAAAGGCTAACAGTTACTAGAACAGATTTTTCACGCATAAGAGCATCTTTTAACATTACAGTACAGTCACTGAAATATCTACATCACTTCAGTTTGTTAGTGATATCTGCAAGCATAAGACATTCATACCATGGTAACAATAATGCACGCCTTTTGAGTGGTAATCTTTGAACCAGATCCTCCACCAAGCTTTCAGGATAACTTACAAATCCTACCTGAATCCACATGACTTTATAACATCTCATGGTGCTATTTGGATGGAACCATTTGAGTACTTAAATATTATCTTAGAACCTATGGGATTCTAAGAATCTATTACTGAATAGACCACAAAAATTTAACTCTCATGTGTCTCTCATTAAATATCTGCAGTAAATCTTTATATCCAAAAGAACTATGCTAGAGCTTCTGAGCTCAAACTGCTCGAAGATAACACTCAATAAATACACTTTAGGGTACCTGTAGTCTCAGTCTATGGACTTCTCCAAGACCATATCAAAAGTACCATAGTTAAGTAAATATACAATAGATGCACAATAAACAGCAAGTTTTAGGATTTTTTTTTTCCCCTCTACATTTGAAGTGATAGCAATACCAAGCTTACTGGTAAAAGACAAGTATGTCTTTCACCTAGATTTTCATTAGGTCCTCCGCACAGTTTTCCAGAATGAAATGGGATTAGGACCTATGAAAAAAATCCTTCCACAAGGTTTTCTTTCACTAAACAGTTAACTATGAAAAATTCAGCCAAAAGGAATCTTATAAGCCCATCTGATCAACTCCCCTAATCCAAAATAAGATCAACTGTATCTAAATTCTCTCTGACAGATTTTTGTCTGCCCTGTTTGTAAAAATCTCTAATGATGGAGAATCCTCAGCATTTCCAGGCAATACATTCCAGGATTTACAGTTAGCAATTTTTTTCTAATGCTTGTTTTAAATTTTCCTACCTGTCATTTAACCTCATTACTTCTGCTTTATTTCCACTGGGAATGGAGAACAGTTTATTCCTTGCCTCTTTGCAGTAGCCTTTTACATATTTGAAGGCTCCTATAACTCCCTCCCCCTGACTGACCACCCAGAGTTTTCAACTTCTCTTCACAGACCATGCTTTCTAGTTCTGTGGTCATTCCTGCTGACCTATTCTGAACTCTCCCCATCTAGTGAAAATCTAACACAAGCTGAATAGACCAGAGGGATTACACATGAATACTCCCTGTTCATTTAGGCCATTTCTCCAGTCTGACAAGAAATTTTTGAATTCTAATCCTGTCCTCCAAAATGCTTTCAGATCCTCCCAGATTGATGCTGAATGAGAAATTATTAAGCATGCTCTCCACTTTACCATCTGAATGAGTCATGACAACACTGAATATCACCCCAGACACACTGGGATGTGTCTAGCCCCCCACTGATACAACTTTATGGTTTGACGACGAATCATCAACGGTTTCGTAGCATTTCATCTTCGTCCGTATCTCCTTACTTATTTCAAAAGTCATTTCACATAGTGTGAAAGTGAAAAATATATCACATCTACCCCTTTCTTCCCTATCCACAGTGTCTGTGCCTTTTCAAGGAATAAATTAAGGGAATCTGACATGATTTGTTACTGATAAATATATTCTGGCATATTAACACCTTATACTTCTGTAATTATTTCTTGATAATTGAAGCTAGGCAACTAGTTTGTAAATCTCTGCATCTTCCTCTTTTTCCCTTCTTAATGAAAGATGGCATACCTAACAGTTTTCAGCCTTATGTAGCCATTCTCCACAACTTCTCAAAACTACTGGCTACCACTATTGGCAGCCATAATGAAGATCTGCCATAGCCATAAATCTTAAATATTCTTGGATGAATTTCAGCAAAACTAGCTACTTTGAAGAGCAGTGTATAAGCTATTATTTTCTTACTCTAACCCTATATTCTTAAGTCTTTGCCATCTTAAGAGACGTAGTATGTTTTGCTGAGGTTTCTTTGTGGTTTTGTTTTGGATTAGTTGGTTAGTTTGCTTTGCTCTTTTTGTTTAATATCCCTGGCTTTTCTGATTCTTTCTCCAGATACTTATGCTGTTGTTCTATACCAGTTCTTGTAAGTTTGAATTACATCTCCACTCTCTCTAGAATTCCACTTCCAGTTTCAGGTCACTGTACAGCTTTTGCCTCAGCCAAGTTAGTCTTGCTGCTTCACAGAAAGATGTCTGCTAGACCTAATGAACATCAAAGGGCACATAAAATTCCAACATCTCCAATTTATTTAATCTAAGGTAATTTCAGAAAAAGTTATTCAATGATTCTACGGTCACTCATAAAAACAGAAAGACAAGACAATTTAATTATGTCTACCCAAGTGGGAAATTTCAACTTGGATTTTACTGATTTTTCAAATTTCAATTAAAAATTAGAATATTCCTTTACTACATTTCATTTCAAGCTATGGGTTCCCTTATGTGTGTTTAAGAGAGGGATTTTTACAATTAAAAAAGAGAAACAAAAGCCAGTCTGTCTTCTACATTATAAATGTGCTCACAATGGGGAAAAGTAATGTTTAGGGTTATTTCATTACATAAGTTGTACAATGGAAATATTAACGAAATAGTTTTCAAAGCATTCTAGCCTGCTACCTGCTGATCACTGTGCACAACAGTCAAAGTTTATAGTATAGTTTATAGTGAAACACAAGAAACATTATGACTTGCACACTAAATCATAATGAAAAAAAAACCTAGAAAGCAGGGACTAATTTTAGGTTATGAAGTTAATATTCTGTTCATCACTAAAAGTAACATAATTTGGGATACTTCTGTACAGCAATGGTTTTAATACCTTGTTCTCCCTATTCTATTGTGGAAAACTCTCTCAAATTTATTAAATTGCAGATTTAGAATAAAGTATAATCCATAAACTGGATTCCTTCTGCCTTCAAAAGAACAGTAATGTTCCTCTGTTCAGCTTCTCTAATTCCATTGTTTTAAGCCTCATATGACAGCAGGGCTGAAAAAGGGAGCCTTGTGTTATGCCAGAACATAATGAATAACATGTGTATGGGCACTAATATAAAACAAATTAGGCCTATTTCAGAGCTGGAACAGCATCTGTTTCCTGTCTGTACTTGTTAAGATGTTTCTTGGTCTTGAGCAGAATTCTATAAAGCCATGGCTACGCCATAGAATATGGAGTAAAAGAACAAAACCTTGATTTTAACAACATTGAAATCAAGAGAAATCTGAATTTTTAGTGTTAAAACATACGGAGACATAGAAAATATAAATTTAAAAGATTCACAGCATTGACAGAAAATGAAAACATGTATGATTAAATAGTTCTTAAATTTTTTGGTGGAAATTAGGTGATCACTGTGATATTTCCAGGTTTCAAAATGCCTACAGTCTTACATCCTAACTGATAGACTACTCAACCCTATCAAGAGTGAGTTAACACGCAATTACGCTGAAAAAAAAAAAATTATATGCTTGCTTTTTCTCTGTGTGCTGGTTTTGGCTGGGATAGAGTTAATTTTCTCCACAGTAGCTAGTATGAGGCTACGTTTTGGATTTGTGCTGAAAACAGTGTTGATAACACAGGGATGTTTTTGTTACTGCTGAGCAGTGCTCACACAGAGTCAAGGCCTTTTCTGCCTCTCACCCCAACCCACCCCACCAGCGAGTAGGCTGGGGGGGCACAAGAAGTTGGGAGGGGACGCAGCCGGGACAGCTGACCCCAACTGACCCAAGGGATATCCCAGACCATGTAACGTCATGCTCAGTATATAAAGCTGGGGGAAGAAGAAGGAAGGGGGGGACATTCAGAGTGATGGTGTGTGTCTTCCCAAGTAACTGTTAACGCCTGATGGAGCCCTGCTTTCCTGGAGATGGCTGAACACCTGCCTGCCGATGGGAAGTAGTGAATGAATTCCTTGGTTTACTTATTAAATTGTCTTTATCACAACCCATGAGTTTTCTCACTTTTACTCCTCTGTCTCCCCCATCCCACTGTGGGAGGGAGTGAATGAGTGGCTGGGGGGTGCTTAGCTGCTGGCTGGGGTTAAACTACGACACTGTCACTTGAGTCTCTAAGTTACAGGATTCATAAAGTATGATTTTGTATCTAAACTTAAAAAAGACCATTTGGGGCCATCTAAATTTAAAACTTCAAATAAAATATAGGTTTTCTTAGCTGGAAGTACATTTAATTTGAAGTTGAATTAAGGAAGTCCTTCATTTAATGTGTCCATCTTTTTAAAGTTAAAAGCTAATTAACATTTCAGAGAAAAACGTTGTCTTGAAATAAAATTTTAAGTGTTTAATTTTAAAAAGTTGAAACAAAATAACATGACTTTTCCACCTTTTTTCCCCGTGCTGAAACTATTCACTGAATTTGCACAAAATTCACTGTTATTGTTGTTCAACATTGTCCTTTACAGAATTATTATTCACTAAGAAATGTTCCCATAGTTCTACTGGTAATAACACATTAGCCAGAAAAAACACTTCAAGTTGCAGATTCCAGAGTGAATTTTCAGGACTGATAGATTCAATATCTGTTTAGTCTTAAACTGAGTAAATTTGGTTTGGAGGCCTTTAGGAAAACTAAAAATGGGTTTTATACTGCCATTTGTACAAGCTGTGAAAAAAGATAGTTTGAAAAAGGATTTGTGATCAATCATTAGAATAAGAACATTTCTTTGGTTGGCAATATTCATGTCTCTTTCTATTTCTTTTAGTCAATCACAGAATCACAGAATGGTTGAGGTTGCCCAATCGTGGAGCTCAAAAGTGTTATATGAGGTAAGTGACCACATGCTTAATGCCTATTTGAAGCAATTGTCACAGTTTGCAAGGAATTATTAGGTTGAAATTTCTTTGAAAAAAGTATTATCCAAATAATTATATTTTAAACTACATATGTGCATAAAAGATGAGACATAATCTATCAGATTTAATCTAATACAACCCTAATCTAATACAACATTGATTAAAGTCTACGTATTTTAACATTGTTTTATGGTTGCTCAAAATTACTAAAACAGTCTTCCACATCTACCACAGCTTGTAATGTTATTTTCAGTAAATTTAGTGTAATCTGAATAATTTTCTATTTTGCTAAATCCTCTAAAGATTTAATAGAACACACTGCGGCCATGGACAATGTGAATATATTCAAGGTAGGTCAAGCATATTTTACATTCTGTTGAGTGGGTCTAGAAATCCAGATTGAATTAATGAGTTCAAAATACTTCATCTCTGGCATGAAATTTGATTTACTAAATGTCATCTTTATTCTTGGAGAAAATAAAGTAGGTTAAATTCAGAAGTTCAAATTTCTAATGTGGGTAGGACAGAAGTATTCAATTTATTCTTTCTGTGATGTTTTTAAGCAAATAAGATATTAAACTAAACTTCCATTATTTCTGTTGCAGAAATAGTTAGAAAGTAATTAGAAAGCATAATAATACATGTGAGAACAAAAGATTATTGGTCCAGCAGCTTGACTGCTCAGCTGGCAAATATTATTAAAGAACTTTGTACCAAAGGGACAGAGAGAATGAGAATGTATTGGGAGAGACAAAAGGCCAGGCAGCAACAAGAAATTGGCCTTTCCCTTCCACAAATACGCACACAATAGATGCTACGGCAGAGGAAAGAAGGAAAAGGAGCTACCTGCTTCAGTGGATCACCAGTGGCGCAGCAGCAGCAGGAGGAGGTAGCAGAGCTTACTGTAGATTTTTATAAACAAGTGACGTAGTAAACAACTGTGATCTTATGCTGATACTGCTAGACCAGAACAAGCAGATCAGCTAAAATTCCCCTGTAGTCTGCTGGGTACAAGCTGCTGAAGTTTATCATTATTACATTTGTTATCTCATCCTAGTGCAGGAAAGACAGACAAGCTATTCCACTACATTGCCATAGAGTAACAGAACAACTCCACTAACTTCTGTTTTTGTCAGATTTCACATTTGAGCAGACCATGGATTTATGATCACCGTTCCATCAACAAAAAATGCGGACTTCAGAGTATACAAAAATGGTTTTCTTCAACTAAACGTCAAGACAAATCTAGTGTCTTCTAACATAATATTCTGAACCTGCACAGTATGCCCATCTTCAGCAGCATAGCCTCTGCAGCACACACGCAGGAGATAGCGAATCCTTGATCTGAGACACTGATGGCCATTGCTGTTCCATTCTCTATCTGTTTTAGCAGGAGACGTAATTGCCAGAGACACGCTTTACTGTATTTAAATCTGGGCCTCAGAGGTCTCTGAACAAAATTATCTGTCCTGAGATGAACAGGCAGTCCTATCAGGTGATCTGATAGTCCCCTCTGGCTGTAAACTATGAAACCTAAGACCTGAACAAACAGTTTCCATTAGGCTCTTAAGAAA
>VYZV01045339.1:4796-39452 GCA_013401275.1 Pandion haliaetus
CCCCCCCCCGCGCCTGTGGGGCCGCCCGCCTCGTGCTGTCTGCGGGCCCGGCACGTGCGCGGCCTGGCGGGCCCCGGGCTGCCCCGCGCGTCCAGAGGCGGTGTCGGGGCCCCGCCGTCGTGGCCTTTTCTCTGCCCGCCCCGGCTGGGCCGCGCGGGGTCTCCAGGCTGCCACAGGCCCTGTCAGCAGGGACACGGGGCCTTCAGTCAGCGGCGGGAGGAGGGGAGTAGGCATTGGGGTGTGCTAGGAAGACGGGAAAGTTTTTGTTTCCACAGGATAGAATGAATGTTCTCTCAGGAGTTCAGACCCGGGCTTTTGTATAAGTTTTGTCTGTAAGTGACGCATCTGCTCTGTCCGAGTCCTGTAAATCATCCAAAACCAAGCCCAAGTTGGTAGCTGTTGAGCAGCTTGGGTTTCCTACCAGAGCTGTAAAGAAAGTTAAAACCCACCGACTGGAGGTAACCTGCTTTTGATGGCTTTGTCAGGCGGTACAGACTAAACGCCTTTTCATTCCTGTTTATTGAGTTAAAAAAATTAATTCTTCCAGAGCTTTGAAACCAGTGGGAAATGGAAAAGAAATTCTTTTCAAAGTAGTGAATAAAAACTAACAGTAGGAGGTTGGAATCTAGAGGCACAGCTATTAAAGATCTATTAGATTTCTTACATAGAAATGTTACATTATCAGTTTTAAATGAAAAGCCTATTTTCGTAATTTTGTTGTCATCTGCAACCAGAATGCGTAAGATACATTTGTTGAGCAAACCGAAATTATTGAGTCTGCTAAGACTCCAACCAATGAAGCAAACCTTGTGTCCTCTCGGTTGGTAGACTGCTGAATATAGGCACGGCAACAAGGTATTTCCAAAACGAAATTACTTGGATGTGCTCCAACGTTTTGACATAACAAAAAAAGAAGACCCCCAATTTTGGGTTCATTTAACAACATTACCATTTCAAGGTGAGAGTCTGATCATCCGTTAGAAGACCATGTTTGAAAATTAATCCTTTTACATCAAGGATTCTGTCCTGTCCATTCAACTTCCTCTGTGTCTGTAGTATAACATGTCAATCTAACTTCAAACAGAAATGCATCATTGATTTAAAGTTGCGCTGAGATTCCAAACCCACATCATTTTCATTATTTCACCTCCGTACTTCTGCTGTCTCCCAAATTAGGGGAAAAGATAATATTTCAGTAACCCCATGAATATGATTTTGGGTTTGTCTCCCACATATGCTCTCTGCTGCTAATACTAATTCAATGAATAATGTCTCAGATGAATAAAATCGTGTTTTAAGAGATTGCTTGGCAACAAAGTTTGCTGTAATTCTACTCACTGTACAAACAGCTATTGTTTGCTATCATTAAGGGACTTTCCCCATCGTGATTTCCCCCTCCTCATTAGGTATGAAAGGACTTTGATTGGCTCCCTCATAGGCGCAGTTCTCGGCAAAAGCACAATGCATACTGGAAATCCTCTGTATTGTTTGCAAAGAGCAACTCGTAAATCCCTTTGGAAATCTCTTCCTAAAAACATCTTTTCTGTCTTTTTTTTTTTTTTTTTTTTTTCTTCTCCCAAGGCTAAAGAGTGATCTCAGCTCGTGCTAGCTCCATTCCATTAAGAATGGTTTCTGGATATTTGCCATGGACTGTCTCTAGATGGTCGTTTTCTGGGGCCCCTCTTTTAGTGTGTTTTGAATCAAACTGGAAAATCTAAAAATATAGCACACAATAATCTGCAGTGTCTAGACTCTTTTAGTATTTTACAGAGAAGGCTTTTTGATTAATAACCAGATTAATTGGATACTGGAGCAGGTATATTGTTTTGAAGAATTAATAATTACAGAAACTATTGTAGTCCTTTCCATCACTGGCAGAGGTACGTTATAAAACAAATAACTATTTAATTCTTTTTTCCTTTTGATTATAAACTATCTGTAGTTCAAAATGCCAGGAATACTATTCAAATCAAAAACAATAGCCTGAAATTATGTGAGTAGCTGGTGGAAGGAAAGATAATAAAACCACAGAGGGTTTTCTAATATTGTTCATGCCTTGGATTTTCTTCTTGCTGCTAAAAGTTTGTATTTCACATAGTAGAGTGTGAGCAATTCCTGTTGACTTTATTGGAAAATGAAAGCATCTAGTACCTCGGGGAACTAGGCCCTGCTTTCTGGTCTTTAATGAATGTAAAAGCTTCCAGAGCTGAGGTAGAAAACCAAATTTAAATACAAGGTTTGCACCATTCAAAATTTTGTGTTTGCAAATTGGTAGTTTGACTTCGATTTAAGCCCTGGTAAGGTTGGTGGAAGTGTTCTGAATCAGGCCTGTCGCTTCAGAGATGATTTGGAGAAGCACGGCTTGGAGGCGCCTTTGAAAGACATGATTTCAACACGTGTTGGGCTTCACTCTTCTTCCAAGCGGACACTCTGCCAGCTGACTCCAGCTGGGTGTTCAGAATCATTAGCCACCTTCGAAACGGAAGGCTGTTAAAGAAGGAAATCCAGCTTATTCTCGTTTGTAAACTGGGGGGCAGGACCAACTTCTACTTCTTTGGATTCCACGTGCAGATGTGGACAGAGCCAGGTCCACACATCTGTGCTAAGTGGATGCCAGCAGCTTCATTTGAGAACTGATGCGGTTCCCCCATCCTCTCAGGATCTTACTTCAGGTGGGAAAAGGAGAAAAGACAGGGAGCCTAGCAAGACCCCACAGAGTCATTAGGGATCAGGCACTCTGTGTGGATGGGGAGGAGCTCTTTTGGCCTGGAGTTTTGTCTCACCAAAGGTACTGAAGGAGCTACTGGCCAGCGGAGCTCAGGCAGCCCGGCTCTGGAGCAGAAGGGCAGATGGGAGCAGGGAGCACTGGATGCAAGCTGTGATAACTAGGCTGAAGATTTCAACAGCTTGTTCGACCAGTCCAGACCAAATTTTCTCCAGCTCAGCCTTGGCTCTGGGCTTCCCCTAAGCTCATTCCTTTGAGCATAGCACTAGCTAATATGCTGGCTGGCTTCTTGTTTAGCAACTGCCTCCTGCCTCACTGTTGGAGAAAGATGGGAAGACAACAGACCTGCACCCATTTGTGTGGAAGCACCCTATGTCTCTTAAGTGCTTAGCACAAGCATGTAAGAGACACGCAAGGGGACAAGAATCCCCTTCTCAGTTGAGTTGGTCATCTTACAAAAAATAACTCGTAGTGTGTCTTGTAAAATCCTAGCTATTTATAAAACCCAGTGACCTTAAAAAGCATTGTAGGTAGTAGTACCACACAGTTAATCTGAATCTTCATTATAAGCAGCAGGTTTATCTCGAGATATTGCAGTTTGTATCTGGTGGTGTAAATCACACATTCTAGTAATAGGTACTGTGATACAGCCCTGCTGGAATTTTATAAGCACAGGATGTGCAATGTGGTTTAACCGCATGTCTAGGAAAGAAAATAAACAGGCAGTTGCCCGCAGAACATATCTTACATCTGAACTTTGGTGCATATGCCAACAAAAGTTATCGCTTAAGCTGCTAGCTGGACAGCTTGATGTCAGAAGTGCCTCTGCTGTTTGAAATGGATGCTATTTTTCAACATAGCTCAGAGGATTTGCAACGTTGTCTTGAGGATGGTAGGGATAAAGGATAGGCTAGTTAGCAATCTGCAGCAGGAGCGTTGTTAAATAGTTTTCGCTTGTGTGTCATAACCTCAGAGAGGATGATGGTGCAAAGAAAAATCTGAGTCTGCGTCTTAATGCTGGTTGAGGTATAACTATGCCTTAGTATGGTAGTTCCCAAAAGCTACAGTCGGTCTTGGGCCTCACTCTGGTATTGCCTTGCAAACAAGTACAGTCCTTTTACAAGGTGTTTTTATAATGTGAAGGCAAGATGCAAGAAGTGAGTATAGCAAACAATAGGAAGGAAGAGGGGGAGGGAAGATGAGGTTAACAGTAATAACATCATGTGGTTATGTAGGTTAACAGTGTGAAAAGTTTGATGACTGACTTCTGTAACCTCTTATTTTTAAATACCTTTCTAGAACACACTGTTAAGGCACTTTGCATTGTCTTAAATTTTGCTCCTCACCCTATGCCACAAAAGTATCTTCACTTATTTTCCATTAGGTGAAGTTTGTTTTTTTTTTTTCCATTGGCCAATAAACTATCCTGCATCTCTCTTCTTCTTAGTTTTACTGAGCTTTTCAAAGAGCCCATCTCTGAACCTCTCTTACACAGCTCTCCTCCAGTCATGCACATGGTGCCTGTCCACCAGTTAAGTGTGGCACCGGGTTATTCCCTTAGCCCTGCTGTCCATACATGGCCCTCTTCTGCAGCGGCGCTGCCTGCAGCAGTGGCTGGTGCCATCGGCCTCCCCATCCTCAGGGTGCTCCTGCAGGTACCACCAGAGTTCAGTGAACCTGTGAATCAGCTGGAGAGCAAAATGTTCTGGAGGCTGTCAGAGCCTGCCCACCACCCACCAGGTACCTCCAGCCCCTGCACCCCAGTGTTCACAGCCACAGATGCCAATGGAGCGGAGGTTCACCAGGCCCCACCTTGGTGCTGCCGGGAGCATGGCTCCCGTGCCGCCCTGACCTCATGCCATGGTTAGCGTGTGTACCCACCAAACCAGTTCTAAGATTAAACCGCAGTACACAGGATTACGAAGTCATTGCTGACAAGGAGTCCAGCAGGAAAAACTGTGTCAAAATCTCCTCCACGCTTCCAAAACATGGTAGAGACTATACAGCTCCTTTTCAGTCTGCCTGCTCCCTGTAGGACTGACTTTTGAGTAGCATACGCCAAAGGAAATTAGTTGCATCCCGCTGAAATCAAGGACAGGAAAGATTGAACTAGTCAGACTGTGAATTATCACAACTAATTAACAAAGCAAAAGGAAGATTTAAAGATGATGCTATAGAGCCACATGTTTTATCCTTTTTATTCATATATAAATACAAATTGAATTTGCAATGCTACAGTTTTGAACAAATGTGAAAACAGATGTCTTTGTGCAGAAAAAACTATTTAACCAGAGCTGCTGTCACAGTTCTCTTGTTTTCATGATGTATATTAGTTTACCATCTACACTGCCAGAGACATGCTCACACCCAGGCTTGTAATTTGGTGACTGAATTAGAGCTGATTTTTTCAGCTAGTCTGCTCTCCCATTCATGGGGCTCTTTGAGGAAATGTATGCTGACATGCTTCACCTTTACCTGCAAGTAAAATGTGTTTTTGGAAAAGCCTCCAAAGAATAAAAACTCATTTGGTTCACCAAAACACGAGAGAAACCCACACTCTTGATTATACACATTTTTCTGCTGGATATAGTGCTTAAGGGAATTTCAGACTAAGTATAATAAGGTACAAAAAAAGAGCTCAGCAGCCTCCTCTAAAAGAAAACCACAAACTGCACATAACCCCTTGATAAAACTACCACTAAAAACCTATTTGACATTATAAACCAGACCATTTTTCTATGTACTAGGAAAGTCTAGGTCCCAGTCATAACCACATGCTGTTCTGAATGGGAGGAAACATAGACAGAAATCCATAACCTGTAATTCTACATACAAATACGTGCATACAGGAATTTTCCTAGTTACGGGTAGAGAGAGGAGTGAGGAAATTAATTGCTTCACAAAAAGTATAAAGCTAGGCACTGCATAAACAGTGTTTGGAGAATTCAGCAATGGTTAAGCCTTGTGCTGATCTTGTATGAAGAAGTTAAACTAATTTTGTGTGTTTCATGGCTTGCAGAGGCTGTGCATGGCCTCAGGCTGTGAAGATAATACTTGGTTTGGGACTGTTTCTTTATTTAAAACATTGAGGAAGTTATACATGCCTGAAACAGTAGATTTTTTAAAGTAGTCTAAAGGCATGGCCAAAGAACATGTAATCCTAAAAAATAATTATCTTGTTGATATCTATTTGAATTATTTCTTTTGTGAAGAACAGTTGCACAAATTCTAGTTGTTGTGGACTTAGTCAAACTTTCATACCACTCTCATTTTGAACCTCTGCTGTTCTATAGCCCATTTTCCATAATCCTCATCCCCAAAAAAGAAAGACTATTTCTGGCAGTAATTAATGAAAATAAATTCCATACAAATTGCATGAGAATATTTCATTGCACAGATCCAGGGTGGCTGACACTTGTGAATAAAATAACCTTTTGAATTTTTTCCTTTTAGGGGATTACATGTGACCTTTTAATGCAAAAGTTCATCAGTGCTTGGATATCATATTGATGAGCTTTGTATAAATGAATGGATGAACAGATAAGTCATAACTAAGGTAATGAGCTTATAGCTGTTATGGGGTAACTGACAACATGTCATGGATGCTAATTAATTGAAGAATTTCTGTATAATTTTATTTATTGTCAGTCTCAGTTCAGAATTCACTCTCTCTTCATTAGTCTTAACAAGCAGTGTTTCATTTTTAATGTTCCAGACAGCTGTATCTTTTTTCTAGAAATCCAGATATCCAGCTATTCTTACTAGTCATGGCTTCATTATCAGTTTGGTTTTCTGCTCATTACTGGCACTGACCTTGCCAAGAGCTAAGCACATGCATAATTTTACTCATGCGATTAGACTCATTAAAGCTAATGGGATTAGTCAAGAAAGTAAAGCTACTTCTATTTAAGTGTTTGTCATTTGAGGTAGTGGGACTAGAAACAAGACCAGAAAAGTCTGGAAGGAATTCAGACTGAACAATAATTTTCATTAGAAGTCATATGAAGAGAAATTCAAACATTTTTCCCTTGACCTAATGGGTGATGAACACAAGATGGTTTCACACTGGAGGCAAACAGGGATTTTCTAACATTGTTTTTTCTTCAGAACATGGGGGCTTGTCAAACTGAAGCTGGTCTCAGCAAACTTTACGAGGTCATTTCTCAAGTCTAGGATGAAATTTCTAGGGTGAAATTTCTAAATGAAAGATAATGAGAAATACGCATCTCAGCCAATGGCCCAGCAGCAGACTCTAACCTGATAGCAACATCATGATGCTGTGGCCTGGGAGACTTTGGGTCCCCCCAGGAATATTTCATTAATGTGGGGAATTTGAGACGGGCAAACCCAGGACATGTTTTCCCTTCAGAGAAGGAGATTGCTCAGAATTAAACAATGTAAAGGTGCCCGCTGTCTCAGAGGAACGGTCTGGCAGTTTGGACGTGGGCTTATGTGTTGAGGGTCTTTTGTGCAAAATCTTCAAGAGGTGTTTATGCTGGTGTAGAGTGGGGAAGAAGTCTAAAAAAGTTTTGTGGAAAAAGAAACGCATTTCCTTGCCGGTACTCCTGTCCTACCTTTGTTCCTTATTCCGAGCATTGCAATTCTGCCTCTCTTTGACCTGCCCACTGAAAGCCTCGCAGAAGCATTATAGCAGCCAGAAATACAATGTTTAGAGTGCAGCTGGTTTCCAGCCCCTTTCTTTAATAGCTGTCTCAGCTGGGGCTGGGAGAGGAGGGGCAGGGAGCAGTTATTCCATCCATCCCAAGGAAGTTGTCTTCTGGACCATCAGGACTATTTTATGGCCATTGGTAACACAGGCCAAACATACAGTGGATGATTATTAACTCCAACACGCTATTATTTGTCATTTTTGACCTCTGATGAGATGCCCCTTATACAATGAACTATAAAAGATCTGGCCTCTCACTTACAAAAACAAATACGAACTGTTCTGCTATCATTCTGAAGCAATAAATCTCCCTGGCCTTGGAAAAAAACATCACTTGCGGACTTTCACCCATTTTATACCTTCCTTTCAAAACAAACACTTATTTTGGTCGCTGATAAAAACAAATACAAATGACAATGAAAACTTATTAAACCCACAGTAAAGGCTATTTGTAGTCTAAAAGTTAAAATACTCAGTTAATACAGACGCCAGTACCCTGGCTTTTTCTGGGTATATGTTAAAAAACTAGCAAATCCACCACCACTGACTCTGATGTTGGGGGTGGTGGATGTCTTTAGCTATTACTCACTTTTTTCTGGGAAAGCAACTGATCTATGCCCCAATGCACACAATTTTATTAATGTTGGAAAGAGCCATGTGGTGTTCATACAGTGTTAATCCCGATGAAGTCTCAGCGCCCAAGGTTTTCTGATTAATGGCAGAGGAGGAAGACTGGAGTGACAGTTAGGATTTCGCCAGTTTGTACTGTATATACAGCTGTTGCTGCGCAGGGGAGGGAAATGCAGGGTCTGGCTGTCTGTTCCAAACAAAAAGAAATGGCACATGGTATTACTTCCAGATCATTGCAGTCCCTGCACCACCATCTGCTGGGGGTCAGAGCAGTTGTCCGGGTCGGCGTCAGTCATGCACAAACTCAATGCTTTCCACCGAGCTGCACCCAGCAGTACATATTTACAAGAACAATAAAGCGAACCTGCTCCCTGGACACAGGCACCACAATGCTCTGTCACACTGGGGACAAAGGGGCACAACGAAAGTTGATATGCATTACAAAGGAGGTTCTCTGGGATCACAGCTTTGTGATTTCGGGCCGTAACACAAATTGAAGGGAAGAAAAACTGTCACCAATAAGCCCAAACCTAGTGATCATTGTAGTTGTAACTGACATAGCATTCCTAAAAGGGTGCTTGGGTCTCTGTTTCCCCTTTTCCTATTTACAAAGTCCTCTGTAGAAAATAGTTAAATAGGAAAAGCTTTAACGATAAATGTTAAACACTTGGATATATTATTCTGTAACAGCAGCAAGATGATCTCTGCCACTTAGCCCACCTTGTCTGTGCATATCTCTTTTTAAGGGGCTTGTGCCATGTGCTGGAGAGAGGTGTAGAGAGCTCTGACTGACGTAAACTGAACAGTTCCTGGAAACAGGACGAGTACAGCTGTCACTGTGATGTTGAAACCCAGTGAGCAGTTTAGCATCTCTTCGGCCCAAACAACAACTAGTGAGTAACTGATTTTTTCTGCTAAAAAACAGTGCTTCAACAACACCAGTGTGACACACCAGGCATTACTGCAGGGTATTTCAAACCTCTCACTTAGTGCTGTCCTGCACCCTTGGCTGAACATATGCACACAGACATGACACCTTTGGTGCCTAGAACTGGAGGTGGGTCTTCTTCCTGTACATTAAGGCACAGAGGCACAGCACGACTTTCTTTTTGATCTGGGCTAGCTTGCTGTAGGGCTAAGTCCAGTGTTTCAGTGCTGCATCAAAATGGAAGCAGGGGAGCAATGGAGCTCAGTGCAGACACATCTGCATCGCTCAGGACAAACTTGGCAGTATTCAACTGAGTTTATTAGTTTGGTCTCAGCATCAGCACTGTTAAAATGGGCAGCAGTGCCAGCATGGGGTGAGAGCAATGGGCAGCAGCCCTGGAAAGCTATGAAAAGGGCAGGCGGAGCTGGACCCAGAACATTTTTTAAGTGACACTCATTGCCAAATAACTAGAAACCATGCTGTACTAGCAAAAACACACGAAGGACTGCTATACTCCCTGCTTCACATAGCTGCAGTGGCTGTCACAGCACTGCCACATACATCTTTGACATTTCATCTGATAATTAGTGGGTTTGGCACAAGAAAACCGTCTTGTCAGGTCCTATCCTCAGTTGCTTTTTACTAAGCTCCACTCTGGGCATTTTTGCATAAAGCCTCTCCAGTCCATGTAACATTTGACAAACAGCCTTCTCGGATGCTTTGCCTGAAACATAATACGGAAGAGGAGATCTCCAGGTAGCTGCACCCACATGCCTTCCAGACTCCACCTCCCCGGCCTTGCTGGCACCAGGACACCCCAGCTGCCAGAGCCGCAGAGCTGGTTCTGGAGCCTGTGGGAGCATGCAGAGCAGCCTCTGCGTGTTCCCTTGGAAAATGTCACCAGGCTCCGTTACATATTTGTACTTGGAGGGCACTTGCCCTGAGCCATTTAGCACAGAGCTGAACTGCACAGGTTCGTACTGTAATTAGGCAGCCTTTCAGTGTCGGATCAGAACTAAAAGAAGGCGCTTTTTTTTAACAATCTAGTGCTGTGGAACTGAGTTTGAAGCAAAAAGTTGCAGAAGAGTAGTCCGTGTATAGTTTAGATACATATTAAAATGTATGCGAAGTGTAAATAACATGATGTCTCTAATTTTGGAGGGGGGAAGGCAGGGGGTGGGAAGCTGGCAGAGTAGCTCTGTCAGGACACTAGTAATAAAATGAAAGGATAAAGAACCTTTAACCTGTAGGTTATTGATGTAAATCTGCCCCAAATGTGTAGGGACTGAAAGTCATTCCCATCAGTAGTCCAAGAGAAGCGATGCGTTGTCCCATGTGTCTAGTCCACAATAGACAGGTGCTACATCGTGGAAATCATCCTTTTTGGCACTTGCTTGCACCTCTGTTGGAGACTTTATTCTAGCAGCCGGTGACTAGATTAGTACAGGGAATAGATTGGGTTTCTCAGTCATTCTTCTGGACACAGTTCAGACATACTCTTCAAATAATGCTGGGGAAATTTAGGACTGGTTTCATGTGTTCCGCAGATAAATAAGGGACTTCAGTATTCAGAAGATATTTTACAAGTCCTGTGTTTACCAACAAATGTAAAACACAAGAATAGATACATTCTGCCTTATAACTTTTCTGATAAAAATAAAGCTTTTACTGAACAAGCAATTGAACAACCATGTTGGTACTCTCATTCTATGGCATGTTACTGCTAAACCATGCTCTTGTTGGTAGAAACATGCCACATTGTGGCATACTTAAAAGAAATGGTGTCCTGGATAAATGTACGCTTAACTTCTATTTTGTAAATCTGTCATTGTGTGAACAAAAGAGTTCAGTTTATTTTTCTTAACTGACTAGATGAAATGAATTTATATAGTGTCCAGCCCAATGGGTATCCAGTTAGGCATACAGCTTAGGAGTTTAATGTTGAAACCACACAGCATCCAGGGGCTGCACTGGAAACCTTTTGTTAGGTACTTAAGTGGGAGATGAGCTGTTGGGAAAATCGAGGCCAGAATAATAGTTTTACTTTTGATTTTGCCTCTTTATTTCATCAACATCACCCTTTATCTCTGAGGCTGTAGGTATGTTTTTATAAAGATCAGTTCTGTGAGTTACCAGATCTCTGGGCAATACAAGTTCAGTCCAGATCAGGCATAATGAAATATACGTTGAATCAACCAGAGCACGTAATACATACACATAGTGGCTGTTTACTCCAGCTTTATTCTTTATGCTGCCTCAGTGACAACTGTGGGAGAAAAAGTTACATTCAATCAAACCCAAATTGCACAGAGGCAAGGTTTTGCCTTTTTGAACAAATTTAATCTATTACCTTAAGGTGTACCAGCTGAGTACCTTGCATCAAGAGGTGGTGACATTTTTGATCTGGGATTAACTGCTGTAACTTTGGATTTACTGCCTGGTGGAGCCTTGGCCTGATTTTTACCCCCAAACCACTTACATGCTGTTTCTTAACATATCTGCCTTGAACTCATTGACAAATCTACTAACCTATCTTCTTCCAAATCTTTTCTCTGAATTGCTTCTGCAGTAACATCTGCCAGTTTCTAATGTCTAATGGCCAGATAAATGATCATTAGGAAATAATGGATTCATAAAATACAATTATGTAGCTGTACGAAAGCAGTATTTTAGTGATTTGCAGCTGGCCTGGGGCACACATATGGTTATTGTGGACTTCTGTTGCCTTTGTCCTCCATCCCTTCTCACTGCTTGCTCTACCCACTTACAGCATTGTATTTTTGCCCCTTGAATTTGCCTGATTGAACAAGTCTTTGCAGTGGTGTTTCCTAAGCATATAATACAGGAGGTTCCCCAAGCATATAGGAGGTGCTTAAAACTTCAGGAGGGAAAAAAAGATATTCAAAGCTTTTAATATTTAAATATATTTGTTCCCATTGTTTAGGGTGTTATTTTTCCTTGTTATAGAAGTCTTCTGACAGGGTTATTATAATAAAGGGTTGTCTTGCTTTAATCAACTTAGTAAACTTTTGTTTTGTCCTTTATGTTGATTACAAAA
This sequence comes from Pandion haliaetus, assembly GCA_013401275.1. Taxonomy (NCBI): domain Eukaryota; kingdom Metazoa; phylum Chordata; class Aves; order Accipitriformes; family Pandionidae; genus Pandion; species Pandion haliaetus. The sequence goes on from VYZV01045339.1 coordinate 16,807, forward strand.
TCAGCTGACGTTACTCCGTTTTACTTGCACCTTTTAAGCCATTGCACTGTATTAATGGCTGAGTAGCACCTCACCGAGTGACAGAACTGCGCTTGCTCAGCTTAAATGCTGCTGCAGAAGTAGCACAAGAGAAAAATGTTGTCTTTAAGGTCCTACAGAAACTCTGGCTAAGCTGGAGTAGTGGACTGGAAATGTGTGGCAGAGAGAGAGAAATCACAGAAGAAGTGAAAGGAAAAGGGGTAGAAAGGCGAAGGGAGAGACTGTTGCTTCGGTAAATAGAGAGAGGGATGGCTGAGCACACAGCATCAAATTGCTCCCCATCTCCGTTCTGGCACTTGCGGATCTATTGAAAACAAGCCAGAAGGACATGCTGAATTTGTTGCTCCTGTGTGCCAGCCTTTTCTGCAGCAGCGAGAGAAACCAATCAGTGCTGCTTCAAAAGCAGCTGGAAACTGAGAAAACCCTGGTCCCCTGCTGCCTGGCAAGCAGCAGTACAGGGTCTTCTCGGTTTCCAGCCACTACAGAGGCTCCATTGACAAAATGTGTGCTGCATTTGAAGGAGCACAATGTGACGATGAAAGAACCTGAGGGAGACAAAACAAGGAAGGGGAGAAAAGAGGGAGGGGGAGAGTTAAATGGGAATGAGGGAGCAAGCCGAAGGCAGGAGGACAAAAATCAAAAGAAAAATAGGCTAATCACTGCAAGAGGAGTGATAAAAATAAATCATCATTGTCATATTCGACACCTCTGCACTGCATTATCAAAGAATATAGTTGCAATAGCAAGACTCGAGAAAACAAAGTAAGACTTCACTAATGTTCGCTCTCACCACCTCTCTGAGATACAGACCCACTTACTTTAGTCCCCCATTTTCACAAACACCGTTATGAAGTACAGAGCAAGTGGAAGATGCCAGGTCCCACACCGGGGACCATGTGGTGCTATGGACAGGACAGTTCACACATCCTCACCCTCTGTTTCAGAGGGAAGCAGAAAGAGTTAAAGAGCCCTGGAAGCCAGGAGGACAGTATGTCTTACTGTTGCTCAGAACAACCGGGCAAGAAAACAAATGCTGCGCGAAACAAAGCCATGGAGCTGGCTCATTTTCTCCTTTCCCTTTCCCTTCATTCCATCGGCTAAGAGAACACGTAGCAGAGTGGAAACCAGGGTATTGCTGATAGCTCAGACCAAAGCAGCGTGGCTAGGTTTTATTTCTTTTACCACTGTCTGCCTGGCCATGTGGTGGGACATCTAAGAGGGGCATCCAAGAGCTCAGGGACTGTGCCTGTGGTACGTTTTTGTAATCTCCCAGCTGTTCCCACTTGCAGTGATTGTTCAGGGTGAAGGGCAGTCTGGGAGTGCAAGAGCTGAATTTTGTCAAAAAGCAACTAAACTGAAAGGAGCTCCCCAAATGTCCTCACATGGCTCATGGTCTTTCATAGGTCCAGCTCGAGCTACTTCAAATTAAAATCCACTGAAATCTATATGGGGTGAACACAAGGTCTTCAGCACCAACAGTCTCACTCCAGATAGCTGCTCTTACTGGGAATAACTCGGTAAAGTAGACATGCAAAAGAGAATATTGCTTGGAAGACAGCACTAACATCTACACATTTCCTGGGAATTCTTGGTACTTTCTGAAGGGTCAGAGAAGTGTACCATAAAAATTGAGATAGAAGAATAGAAATGCTGTTGTTAGTTTCAAGAGGCAGTATCAGCCAGGAACCAAGAAGGGGGTAAGTTCTGTATTGCCCAAGTTGGAAGTGTGTAAGCTCAGTTTACCTGCATTTGCCTTTGAACACCCTGCTGTCATCATCTTAAATGAGTTTTTTCTTTTTAACCAAAGGAAGACTTCTGTCCTGATGACAGGAGTTTTGAAGTCAATAAAGCCTTCTTAAAAAATTCTCAGTTACCATTCAGTCATTCAGGTTTAAAATAAAATGCTTCCGTTTGCTCTATTAATTTGGCAGTTACTTTCAGTCTTGAGAAATTACTCCTGTAAATCAGTTACTGCTTAGGTAAAAAAAAAAATCTGTTTCTCCAAAGAAAACTTAATTTGAGCTGATCCATGGCATCTACACAATCTCCAATTTTTAGATCAGTGATCAATTTGTCTTTCTCTGTAGGAATAGTAGACAGTGTAGAATAGAGCTGATTTTCTTGTGATATTTTTACTAGTGAGTTACTGTATGTTATAATTTTGAAAGAGCCTACAGATGCTTTATCAGTTGTAAAATGAGACCACCATCACGTCTGTCTTATCAGAAATCCCCCATTGTATAGTATTTTAAGAATGAGATGGTATTTACTTTATTACTTCATCTGTTTGGTTCACATATAGTAGACCAAAAATGATACTGTGTTTTCAAGTTTACCATTTTGGGATTTTTCCATCTGAACTGTAAGTTAATTTAAAGCAAAGCTATCTTGCTTCATCTGTAAAATCTTAGCTGTAGTTTTTATGTCATAGGAGGAGGTGATAGCAAAGGCTGTATAGGAACTACTAGCATGATAAACAAACATGTAGAGATACCTCTCAAAACACTGTGCAAAAACCTATTTGATACTTTCAGGGATTTCTTTTTTTTTTCTTTTTTGGGTATGTCTCATGGACTGGCTGTGCCTACATTAATGAATAATTAATCAAAACCAAAACAGATCACCATATTGAAGTAGTTAGTCCTGAGAATCAGCACATTCGTTACAAGCACTTCAAGGATTTGAACTTCAGGCTACCTTTAACTTAATCCCTTGGACTGGCTCTTCTCACCATGCAAGTGGTTTAAAGCTGCCCAAAGGCCCACTGGTTGGTTTGGACTCTTATGTCCCTGTTGGAGGCTGGAGTGCATTTCATGTGCCCTGTGCAGAGCTTCTGGGTTAGTTCCGTGCGAAGAGAATTCAGTGCTTCTGTGCGCCAACACTGCTCTGTGAACCGAACCAACATGCAGTAAATGCAGGTGGTCAGGGGATGGGATTTGTTTCAAAACTGCATTACTGCTCTGAACCAAAATGCTAATGTATAGGCAACCATATATATTTTTGTGGCTTTGGGAAGACGCTGCATATGTTTCTGTTGTATGCAAACCCAGCAATTTTGCATGGTAATACTCATATATCTGCTTGTATACTTTTCTGGCCAGCAACCTCTGGTAAGGTCTCTGTGTTTAATGATGCAAAGACCAAAGCCAGCTACCACTGAATCATTATGTAAGCAGAGAAATCCTTACATTGGTACTTCACATGTAACTCAGAAGAGCAGATTTTATTTTATCAAATGATAACAACTGTGGTCTTCACATAAACAATATGAAAAACGATTTTCCAAGGTGCGTGATGAAATAACTGCAATGTAAATTGGTGAAGTGGTACTCCAATTCTCCAAAAAAGAGAAAGTGATGGGATTGCCATGGAGGCTCCTTTGGCACCTGCAGTTGTGCATTTGCATAGATTCAGAGCTGTGTCTGTCAACTTGCAGCTTACTGCCATCGAGACCTGACCGATACACCAGCGTCGGTGCAGCAATACTGGGGCTCTCATAAGGGCTGCGTTTGGTATGAGCGGCAGGAGCAGGAAAGATTTCTCTTTGTAAAAGGCTGCCATCCACTTTTGTGCAATATCCAATTTGGTCCAGACTCCCACCGAAAATATTTTGAGGATACTGTCCCAAACTGTAATTTTCCTGTCCCCAGATGAGAGGCTAAGATTGCCCAGAGAGCTGGGAGATGCTGCTTCTTGGGGAGCTATGATGTCAGTCAGCTGTGGCTCCAAACTCCTGGCACATCACACGCTAATTAAAACCTGCTTCTAGGGCATCTCTTGCACTTATGCCTTGAAATGTCATTCTAGTTTAGGAAACTTTCAGAGACAGCCATGCTCAGCTCCCTTCTGAGTCTGCGAGGACTCAAACCTGCATTTTCCACTTCCTGGGCATCCTCTGCCTCAGCGCACCTTATCTCCCTTTCTAGCTCTGGTCCTAGAACAACACAAGTGTATGTTTCCTGATCAGAAGATATTTCTGTAAAGTTTTCCACCTCATTTTTGCAAAACCAAAAGTTTTCTCATAGTCAGGCACTACGGATATCTTCAGATTTAGTTTTTAATCTGGACTGGAGGTGGTCCACAGGGGTGTTCAGAGATAAGGTCTGATTTCAGTCTGATAAAACACCAGGAGCTGTTTCTAAAACTGGCATCCAGATTTTGAACATGTCCAAGGTGTTTCTGATTTTCTTCTCTCAATTTAACATAAAAATATAAAGTATCTTCCCTTCCACCCTGAGTTTACGACAAGTTTAGAGCTGCAGGAGTTACAACAACTGCATCTCTCAAATAGATATTTTTTTAAAAATTTTATCAGACTTTTAAAATTTACATTTGGTCAGCCTTTTAAAATTTGATCTCTAAAGAAAGCTTGCAGAACTCCTGAGTAATTGTTAATGGGTCACCTGGTAAGTCATGGAGATCAGTACTTCTTATCCTCAACCATCCCTGTTACAAGTGAGCACACAGAGACAGACAGTGCAGGCTTTTACTTTAGCACAGTCCATACAGATTAATTAAAAAACAGGCCCAGTGCAGATGATGCCAAAAGAAAAAGTCCAAAGCATGAAAAAAACCAAAAAAATAATTACATCATTTCCTTGTATCTTCCCTAAGGACAAGGGATTGGAGAGTATGAGTCAGTCTGAAGAAATGAAATAAAAACAGCCCAGCTTTTAGTGACTTTTCCTTGTTCTTACCTTATGGAGCAGAGCAAGTCATCGAGAACAAGCAGCAGAAATCTGACTGCTTGGTAGGTTTTAAAATGGGAGTGAAGGTGTGCATGTGGATAGCTTGGCTTTACAATTTGTGACAAAGTTATAGTGACCAGGAAAAGCATGGCCTTGTGGACATCACATCTACTGCTGCCTACAGACAACTACAAAGTGGGTGTGATCTGCAGCTAGTGGGTGCAATATTTTCAAAGCTCCTTAGAGAGAACAGACGTTGCATGTCCTTTTGGGTGCTCAAGCCTCTTCTTTATAACTCTACTTTCCAGTCTGCAATAGAGAGGTGCTGGGAGGATGAAGCAGTGGGTGACTTATACACTACTTTCTTGGTATAGGGACAGTACATTTTGTCTGTGACTTATGACTTGCATATCACTTTGCCATGTACTCACCTTGCTCTCTGTCCGACATCACAATGCCAAATATTCTGGCAAATGACATTTAATAATATTACATATTTTTCTGCTTAATAATTCAGTGAGTGAGAATTATCTGGATACTAATGAACTTCCTACTGTGTCAAAATGGTATTGTTCACTTCTGTTTAAATAATGCTCAAGATAATGAAAGATCAGCTGTTTGAGCGAGGGATTCATTTGATAGCATCATTTGCAGATCCTTTAATATCAAGGATATTCACCAGGTCAGTGTCTCTGAGGACACTCTGATAGACATAATTCTGTGGTGTTTACATTGGTGGAGAAAACAAAAAAGGCAACACAATGTATTTTTGTTCACACTCTATGATGCCAGTGAAGTCTTTCAGTGATCAAACCTGGTAAATTCCAGGACTACCCTGGAGCCTGCCAGATCAGAGTTTACAGAGCAGAAGGCTTAATTACCCAACCCAAGTTTCATTGTCCCTCTATCCCTGAGATTTCATTTCAGAAGGAGAGGATTTGGGGTGTCCTTTTGCCCATATTTTTACAACTTTTTATTCTTTTCTGTACAGTCTCTGCTGTCCTTTTATATCATATTCCTTCCCTGCTCCAAATAGCTAGTCTGGCAAGGACAAAGACATTTTAAGAACTTCAACCAAGTTAAGAGTGTGTGTAGAACTGATGGAGGATTTAAGATGAGAAGGTAGGAAAGACCTACCTGGCAGTATACATGTAATTTCTTTTAATAGTTTAGAGCCAAAACTTCCTGAGGTTCATTTGATTGTATCACAGTCTCAGTTTTCATTTAAAAATAAGACCCTCTGAAGAAATATTGATTCCCATACTGATGCCTGTGTGTGCAGTCTGAAACAATAGCTGCGAGCAATGCTCATCTGCATCATGAAGTTCAGTAGCGTTCAGTAGCATCAGCGCTCCCTGACAACTTTATGGAATGACTCCATGTGCCAGGAGGAGACAAATGTAAAGAGCCTGTTAAACCCTCCAAAACCTTGGCTTTTGCAGTAATGACCTCTTTGCCTCAGTCAGCCTATGAGGGGCAAATGGGAATGAACTGTGGGATGGGTGTGGGAAGCCAGCACCACGCAATCTTCATGTCATGCTGTGCCTTGGGCAGAGGCTTGCAATCATCTGACCCTGTCCTCAGCATCTGTTTCCCCGAATTGCAAGTAGTTCCATTACCATCATGCTGTTTTACCGTCCTGCAAATGCAAATTTGCCCTGTGACAGAATGAGTCCTACCTCTGATGGAGTAGATTTCGCCATCCTGTATTGTGTGTGTGTGTGTGCTCTATGCTGCAGGTCCTACGTAAGCCTAAGAAAAACCTTCTAATGTGTACTACTGATTGTTTACATATGTTATCAGAGGGAGAAAAAACAGGAAAGGAAAGCTGGCAGCTCATGCTGCCAAGAGACCTGGCAGTGGCTAGCATCACATTTAGATCATTTCCAGTCAATAGGCTTTGTTTTCATTTTAAAAAAAAAACAGCCTTCCTAGAAAGTTGCTGCACTGTTCTTTTTTCTGCGTTACAATCAGTCCAGAGGCATACTTGCAATGGCTCCTGTCCTTAGAACCAAAGCAGGCATCTTCGGGAGATGCTTCCAGACAGAAAGTGGAAGGTGTGGTTAAGATACTGTGCTTTACGTGAGTTCAAAATATGCAATGCTGCTTGGAGCTGTGATCTCGGTTCTGTGAGATAAAGGCCTTTTAATGATAATGAAATCAGAGGCTTGTGATGCAAATAGAAATCAATGCCAAAAGAAGAAGAAGAAGATAAAATTTAGTACCTAGGCATGTTTCTCACCTTCAGGTCAAGCTTTGCGATGAGGCTAAAAAAGATGAGTGCTGCTGGACTGGGACTCCAGCTGCCTGCATCTAAGGGTCGCCTGTAGCACAGAAAATGTTTCCTTGGCCAGCTAAGCCAGAAGAGCTCGTGGCTTTTCTGAAAACTAAATATTAGCGGGAATAGATACCAAAACAAGTTTAATTAGAGTCTACCTTAAATTCTCTCAAATGCATTTGAATCTGTGTTGTATCAGCTGATCTGTGCCCATTCACATGTACAGGCAATACTGGAAACTTTAGTAGGGTGAAATAAAAGTCGCAAACTTACATCAGCATCTCAAATACCACAATCCCAGCTAGTCCAGGCCCAAGTTTCAGGAGTCCTTGGCTATCAATACAAAACTATGCTCACTAGATTAAGTATCTTGGGAGTCAAGACTGCAGTTTTTGAAAGTGCTGACTCATTTTCCAATATCATCCTTAGTATTAACTCTGCCTGAAGAGATACAACATATGCAAAAATAAAATGTAAACTTTAATATCAGCGTAAGTATTAGACATTTATACTAGCATCACCCACAGAGAAAAAAAAAATCGAAGTTCAAGTGCAAGCAATCACAGTGATAAGGAGCTCTAGCACAAATTCTGTGTGAGAAGATGCTGTGTTATTAGCATCAGCATTTCTTTTGACATCTTAGTCATCAGGAGCACAAGGATGGCAGTTGCAATGCTGCAGTGGAAGTAGGGCAGTGATAAATTCACTTCATGTCCAGCATCAGATTCCAGATGTAAAACCAAAACACAAGGATTATTTTCTGTCATTGTAAGCATGTAGAAAAGTGACAAAATCTATGAGCTTTGAGATACACTGAGGAGACTAAAATTAGGATCCTAGTTTTACTGTATCATCCCTAGATAAGGGAAGACCAAAGAGCACCTATATTAGGTGCTGAAGTTGCCTGCAGGTTACAACATATGCTACTTCCGTCTGCCCTCCATGGCCCTAGAGATACGGTCATGTCAGTGATTCTGGCTGTTAGGTCACATGCTCCAATACACCAATGCAAGACATAAAACGTTGTCAGTGATACAGGAAAAACAAGGTAATGCTTGTAGCCTGAGATGTCAGAGAGATGATTAAAACCCTAGCTGAAAAGGAAACCAAAAAAATGATGCTATTCAGTCAGAATTTAGTGGAAACTACCAGCTTCTGCTGGGTTTTTGTTGTGAGAGGGACAAAGATGTTTTCTCCTAAAGACTGACAATGGTAGGACATTGGCGTGCAGAAATTTCATATCTGGAGGTGTTCCAGACCAACAGAAGTGGAAAAGAAAACAACCTTGAAATAAATGGACTTTGGTGCCCAAGTCTTCATCCAAAAGACCTAATCCTGATCTGAGCTAGTTCAGATGGTGACAATCATTGGTGCCAGACTCCAAAACATACCCCTGTCTATGAACTTTTTATACATTTAGGAGTAGGGGGAGAGGTTGGATGACCTAATTCTGGCTGAGGATATCCTGGTTCCCTGTTGCAGGCTGACCAGGAATATTTTTGAGTTTAGCTCTTCTGCAAGAATTGTCTGACTTCTTTCCATGAGAAGAGTGAAAGTGTACCAACACTGTTAATAATTTTACAGAAAAGCCATCTTCCACCTTCATTGGACACACATGACTCCTGCAAATGTTAGGCTCTGGCTCAGAGCCAGCACATGGTAGTGGCAGCAAGAACTGCTTTCCATTGGTTTCTTTAATTCACTGCCTTACAGATCTGAAAAGAGATGAATCAAAAATAATTGCTTTCTTAAAAAGTAATACTGATTGTTCATTAAACCTTGTTGGGGCACTGGGTGCAGGCACTTGAATGATCTGGAAAATATGGAGAGAACTTGGCTGGGGAACAAAAACAGAGCTGATACGTGGTAATGGCAAAAGCAGAAGTAGAAACTATATAATACAGGCAAATTCCTATTGAATGCCTCTTTGTCTTGCTTTAAAGAAATAAAGAGAAGCACTCAAGATGTACAGATAACTAGCCAGTGTTCCTCACTGCAGAGCTCAAGGAAAGACGGAAATGCTTCAGGGGTTAGTTCCTGGCTATATGGAATATTGCTGAACTGAAAACAGTCAGCTGGAGTTCATCCTGATAGTCCTGCAAACCATTTTATCAAAAAAAATGTACAGTAATCAGTAAGAAGCAGCTACAGTATTTTCCCACCACTTTGTGCTTTATAGGCATATGGGGAAGGGGGGAGAGAGACTTCAGTGTGGTGTTCATGCTGCATGTGAATAATTAGCTTGGTCCATGATTAAAAAAATGTATCTTGTGGAAAGGGGGAAAAAAGGAACTATGATTGCATGTGAACTTCAGCTCTTCCTCTTGCCTACCAATTATTTCTTCTGTTTGTTAAGCCAATATTTCTTGCATATTTGTTCATATACCATACCAAAGGAATAAATATGAGTCAATAAACTGATGGCTCTTACATTCTGTAATGTCTTTGTGTCTGCCTCCACTGCTACACTACCAGCTGGGGAGAGACTCTAGAAGCACCAGTCCTGCTTCACAGGCTGATCACTAGCTTGGTGAAGACAAAATTTGTCCTATTTACAGAAGTATGAAATTAGAAGCAGCAGAGTATTATACCTCCAGAGAAACTGATATTGGCTACTTTCAGAGATAAGAGTAATGGCTTAGCCTTGTACAGAGATCCACAAGAATGCAGTTTTAGCATCTGTTTTCTATTTATACCAATTTGGGTCTTAAATTAAATCACTGTATTTCAGTGTGATGTTTCATAATGTTTTCGATATACAGCTTTCATTGTGTCAGTGTAAAGATACAACTTTATAATCTTAAAAAACTAGATGTGTTGTGCGCCAACTTACTTCACAGTTTAGATTCAGGAGTACAATCGCTCTTCACTTTGTACTCAGTTCCCAGGTGTGCAGACCTGCTTTAATTGGGTCCTTTGAACACTGACATTGAAAAAAAAATTAATTATAGTAGTAGTAAAGTCAAAGGCAAAATGACCCATTGAGGTTTCTGGTTCAGGCAAGTTCTTACATTGTTGTCCTTCTACTAGTTCACTTCCAGCTGACACATGATTTATAGATAGTTGTTAATGTGCTATGACCCAGTTATTAGAAAGAAAATCCCAGTCTTGGCCTCAGTGAGATAATTAAGATGAGTAGGAAGAGTTTTTATCCTATTTTGTAGGGTTAAAAGCCATAGGATTGATGGCATGACAGCAAATGCCTCTTCTGGCATTTTAGACACACATTTACCAACTCCGTGATATTATGATACAGTCTTGTTCAGTCTGAGGCATTCACATTTTCCTCTCACACATCGCATCCCTGTGGCCAGGATGGAAGCATTAGTTCAGAGGTCAGCTCATTGGTTTAAAAAAAAAAAAAGTAATTCCAGAATTTTTCTACAAATCTGTCAAACCTGAAGTGCTCTCTTCTGGTCCTGGTGGGCTGCAGTGGCATTGCTAGAGGTTTCTGTCTAGGAGCCCGTGGTCCTAGAGCCCACAGCACCAGAACAGCCCTCTGCACAAGCAGTCCTGGGGTGAGGGGCTGGCGGGGGGTGAGGGGCGGGAGTTGGAATCCTACTCGAGCTAAGAGCAAGGAAGCCTTGGAAGCTCCAGCTTTAACTTTATTTTGGCCTCCATCGCTAGCAGTCAGCTTGCAACCCCAGCTCAAGCCAAAATTTGCCTGCCTGCCAGGCGTCCTGCCACGGAGGAGGCTGCTGAGGTTCATTACTAATTCAGATTGACCTGGGCTGAGGGTCCCAGGATTTCCAGGCTCCCAGTCCAGCTGGCTTTCTAGGCTCCCCAAATCCGCCTGGAGTCTCAAAGCCGTGGCAGATGCTGACATGAATCCTGTTGATTTCACTACTGCTTACCCTGACTAGCAGCTGCTTTCTCAAAACTGCTGCCGTGATCCCAAGAGAGCACCTTTCATTTTGGAAATTATGTCTGTTGGTATTTCCAGAATTATTGTTTTCACTTTGCCTGCTCAATGGGAAATTTCACAGGCTTTTTCCCCCTCTAATCTGCACATAAACAAATTTTAAAATGCCAAAATTTCATCCCTTCATATATTCTAGGATTTGGCCACCTCTAGTGTAACTGTTGGTATTAAAATCCCAAGAAAGATTTAATAAGATTCGAATGGTGAGACTACCTCAAAATGTAGCAGGTTCCCCTAACAGAGGGAAAGGCGGAGCTCTGCTGACAATGTCTGTCTGCTTTATGTTTAAAATTTGAGAAAGTTCATCCCATGAAGGGATCGTAGCCAGGTTCTTTGGTTTTCTGTATTCTTTACACTGAACAAAGATGCTGAACAAAGATGAACAAGAACTGGAAATGCAGAAAAGTAAATTTTGCTCCCTCTTCAACTCTGGTAAAGTCTCTGCCCAGCAATTTTTAATGCTTTCCTTTGTGGGTTGTTTTGTAAAATAGCCCCTTTAAAGCTGACAAACAAGCACCTAATCGCTCATGAAAAAAAAAAAGGTTAATGTCGATGCATAAGGAAAAGTCCATAGCTTCCTAATTCTTAAACTTCCTGTGCTCCTGCAGCTGAACAATATAGAATTGTGTTGAGAAGGAAAGCACATTCCCAATGGTACCTGCCTGAGCTTTCGATTATACCATCATTTAAGGATACACCTAAATGCAGTTTCAGAGGGCTCCAAAGCTGACATTTCCCTGAACATCTAGCATTGCCTTAGTTTTCGTACTGGTTTTATCTACCTTCTGCAGTTAACAATGTATATTTTTAGATGATTCTGGGGTGCTATGGTTTCCAAACCAGGAAGCCCCTGCAGCCATTGTGCTGGGTCAGATGAGTATGAAAAACAGAGCAAAGCATCACTGCTTTGTAACTAGCATATCTCTCTGCAGGGCTTCTGAAAAAAAATTAAAAATAGCTTCCTGCTTTAGCAGGAAACTTCCTGTTATTTATACAGTCCTCTCTGTCACCTAATGCAAGGTGTCAAGTCTTTAAGTGGAATGTAGTGTATCAAGTATTATACCTCCATGAGGCTGAACCAATTCTCATTTCCATTGCTTCATTCTCATGGGTACTAGGAGTGGCATGAACAGAAGAGGAAAATAAGGAAGTTTTTGGATGACTGTTTTCTGCTAGAAATTCTTGTTCTTTTTATATTAAAAAGAATTTTGTGAGGCAGGGGAAAGAGTCTCTTATATAATATACCTTCAACACACTGTATGTGCTTTCAGATCTCTATGTTGCCTCCAACCAAGCCTTCAGGAATAAGGCCTTTAACCTTGCAGATATGTAAAGCTTCAAGGCTGTAAACAAGACATGGTGGAATATTATTTCTTTTGTGTGTTAAGGTAGAAGAGAACAGTGTGGCATGGCAGAATGGTATTTGGCACTGTGAGATGATGGGGGTTAAAAATTAGGAGACTTTTATTTTTTCTGCCTCTTTAATATTTTAATTTTCTTGGCAAGTGTGTCTTCATTACATATGATGACTCCCATCCCTGTATCATCAGTAGTATGAAGGCTATTACAGAGTGTTTGGAGTAACAGGATGGAAAGTAGAGTGTGGGTCCTTTTACTGCAAAGCAATTCTACTGGTACTGACTGCATCTGAATTTGCAAAGGTGCAAGCATGGGAATCGGCAGTCTGGCTTCATAGGCACAGTGTTATTTTACCTGTGCGGATCCAGGGAATCCAGAACCCCAGAAAACAGCAACCAGCAGGTGTCCATGCTGTGGCTTTTCTTTAGGGAATGAAGGTATGAACCCAAACCAAGATATTTTTCTTGGTCTATTACCACCATAAGAGATTTGCTCATCAAGAACAGCTTTGTACAGGTTCCTATCATTTTAAATTATAAACAAGAAGAGGAGTATCAAAAGCCCTGCACAAGTGTGTGTTTCCTGCAAAATTTTCTGTGTTCTCTCTTCCCTCTCCCTTGGCAGCAATAGATGGAACAAATCTTTCCAACTTACAAAGGTGCAGTAGGCTTTTCTGCAGAACGTTTTCATTGCCTCTCCCCAACTGTTTTGGCTTTTGAGGTAAGACTGGTTTAATTTTTCAGATCTGCTAGGATTTGGCCTGCATGTTTTGTTTTCCTTTTCCTGTGTTATTGCAGACTTGTGCCTTTCTGCTTACTTATTGATTGGCAGCCAGATAATGACACTCAAGAACTGGGATTTTTTTTTTTCATGTTTTTTTTTTTAGGAATGTTTTTTCCATGGTAGAAAAACCAAAGGCAGTAAAATTGAGTTTATAAGTTTAGCATTCACAAGCATTGGTTTTGTTCAGAATAACTTTCAATTTTCTCACTTCAAAATACAAACAGCCAGAACTGTTATAACAACAATGGTGTCATAACAAGTCCCAGATTTGTTCATTGTTGTTGAGCCTGCTTTTAATTGTCTGAGTGTTATAAAAGTAAATTCAAAAGTTTTGAATTAGCAGCGTTTCAAAATCTGTGCAAATCTGGAACTAATAAGGCTTGTACTGTATGTTAATTCTAGAAAGTCAGGCCATTTCAAAATATATTCATTTGTGGCCATTGCAACCTTAAGTTTTGGCCTGAGTTGACTTTGTACAGAACAGAGGAACATTATGTATGATGTTAAGAAAGAAGCCAAGCCCAGAACTCAAGAGGATGGACAATGCTAGATGTGATCAGGGAAATAGAGACACCTGATAATGTAAAAGTGGTGAAGAAATTGCAACCATATTGCTGTAAAACAACACATAAACAAAGGCACTGAGCAAATGGGGTAGATGCATTTCAAGAATTGTGTGTGAAGGAAAGTACCGCTAATTCGGATTGCAGAAGAGATGGGGAAAAAAACCCGTATGAATTTGTGCAGCCACCTGCCACTAACTAACCTAAAGTCAAATGAAAGTTACTGTGTGGCTAGGCAGACAGAAAGGAAGATAACTAAAAGTATTAAAATGAAACAGCTGAGCTTTCCTATTACAGCTACAGATATAAGGCATAAAGTGAAAGAATAATCAGGGAGAATTTGAACCTAGTAATCATTAGATCAATAAAAAAGAATTCATTTAGGACAACTGGGAACTTAAGAATGTAAAAGCAAGCACAAAAGTGATGTTTTGGCCAGGAACGTCTGGACAGGGAAAATAATTTTTTTTTAAATGTCAGCAGAAAACTTTGTCTAAATGTCAGCAGCAAGAAGAAAATGTGAAATCATCAGCAAAAAGAAACATTTGTCATTCCTGAACTTCCATGTCACCTATGGCAACTTCTGGGAACAAACTTTTCTGCAGGGAATATTATGAATATTTTCTGGCAATAGATTTCAAATATTTTTAAACATCTCCCTGAAAACAAAATATATCATTGGATGTCCACTCCAGAATGGCCTTCTGTATCTGAGAGGAGAAAAAACGTAAACAGTACACCTACTTTTAAGCAACATCCAGAAAGGTTTTCAAAAAAGCAAAGGCTGAGGAGGGTAGGGTTTTTTGGTTTTGCTGTACAGACACAGTTGATCCTAAAACACTGAACAAATGAACCCAATGCAGTCTTAGAAATCGCAGTGAAATTCATCACAGTGCATCAGTTATGTAGGAGCCCTCTAAAAAACCCTGAATCAAGTAAGAACAAGTAATAATAGGTTATTAGCAGATAAATGTGACACTCCTCCCCTGGTAAGTGTATCCACACTCTGGTATGTAGGCAGTCTGCCAGTGCTTCCCAGATCCCACAGGTCCAACGGGCTTATAGCACCTTGCAATCATAAGGATTGAAAAATGACAGCAGCGTCGCCTCATCGCTTTCAAGCGTGTGAAACTTTCAGATGAGGTCACCACAATACAAACCACTCAATCTGCAAAGCAGCATATGTAACCTGTCAACAAAGCTGGCCTTAAGAGCCTTCTCCTGCTGTGAAATGCCTCTTCTGACCAGTTCAGAGTAGGAGCTTGCGCTCCCGTCTGTCCCTTCCCCACTGAATACTTGGTGGTGGTGTATCCAAGGTGCTGCTGGGAGCTTCTCATGGCACTACACCCTACTCGTAGGTCTGTGGGATCAGGCAGAGTTCTGGGCTGAGGTTGATAGAAATGGCCTACATTATTGGATGGAGGGCTGGCTCTGCTGGCAGGGTGGAGGAAGAGGTCCTTATCTTTGCTTGCCCTAAACCCAGACCAAGTTACTCCTAATAAAGAAAAGATGATTGACCTGCAGGTAAAGACTAGGGGTAAGTAGGTATTTCTCTGCCTACTAACATCCGAGTGGGATGCTTATTTTGAAGCTACACTTAAAAGTTAGTTTGATAATAGCCCAGCACCTACAGACAAGGGGGTTTCTTTGAGAAAATGTTTTGGGGGTTGGGTTTGGGTTTTTTTTTTGTAGATTGTGACACTAGCTGCATGAAATGTATGTCCTACCGCAGAGTCTATGCTAGAACTGTGAAACCCAAAAGCCAAAGCATGGCATAGCTTAAGACCACAATAATGTACAATTTTTGGAAGAACTAGACCTATCGGCTATGAGTACTCATCAGCAAACAGCACAAATTCTTATTTTTTCTGTGTAGAAGAAGACCTGGAGGACTCAGAATACCTAAAAAGACAATACCCTTTTTGTATTTTTGTACCAAATTCCCACTCTGTAATATGCTAGGTTTTTCATCTTGCAGCCTGATTACTGGATACTGGACTACATAATCCACCATGTTATTTTTTAGGGAGAATACTTCAAAAAGGCTAAGAGAAACTAATGCAATTTGCATTCATTTTGTCATAATCAGAGGCATTCCTGTTTACAAAAACATACCTCTGAGTTGTAAGAGGACAGTAAGAAAATGGCACAGTCCCCTGTTGCATCCAGGATTACTATGTAACACACTCAGTAAGGGGGAATTTAAGCCACTGCTGTCCATTGTGTCACAAGATAGAAACTTTAAGTATGTGGAGGCACAAAGAGGAACTGCTACAATGCTTTAGAGATTGTCTTGGACCACTGAAATGGTAACAGTGGGGAGAAGGCAGCACTATCTCCACTCAGCACAATGAATAACCAGAATTCTTCGCAAAGAGGCACATATGAGTTTTTTTAGGCATTAACACTGGAAATTATAACCACTTCACCCTCAAGGTAGGAAACCAAAAATCTTAAATCTAAGGAAAAAGCAAAGCATCAGCCTCAGAGTAACATATAAGCCTGTTAAAAATCAGCCTATGCTATGGCTCCAAAATTTAAAGGCTATGAAAATAAACCAATTTTACCATTCAATTTCCAAGCAAGAGGCTTCATAATTACCTAAATGGCCTGCCAAAGCTAGATAGCAGTATGCAGTAATATTTAAAGAACACCTTGACAGTGCTATTTAGAACACAGATTATTACTCAAAACTTACAAAAGCACAGCTCCCACTTATTGAGGTTGCTGAAGATTAATTGAAAACTTGGCTTTTTGCCATATGGCCTACCTGTCTACATGTTGCCTAAAGCTCCTGTAGGGTGTCTCTCAAAATGAAGCCCAGGTTCTGGAATATAATCCTTGACTGGAATTGTGAAAATCTCTTGCTAAGAGAGATAAACATTTGCATTTCCTCTTCTGGGTTTGCGTAGTTCTGGACATATTTTTACCACGGAAAATTCAGGAATGTTTGACAGGCTCTGTTAAAGAAACATCTTAAGGACAAGGTTGAATAAATCTCATGCCTGTGCAATGATTCAATGGATCTATGATTATAAAACCCAAGCTCCTGGAATTTTGAACCAAACACAATTTTTATTTTGCTGGATTGGAAGAGCAGACATTTCATCAACACACAAATTTCATTTAATCATACTGCATAATTCTCTTAGTCTCAAACTAAATTTCAGTGATCCAGAAAAATCTGAAGTTCCAATTTTTATATAAGATTTATAAAGTACCTTTTTGTGTACATGTATCACACACACATGCATGTGTGCATGCACCCACGTTCTCTTTGCTGTCATTTCACCATTACGTTCTATATAAAAACTGCGAAGATTCTTTGGATAATTTCTGATGGCTCAGAATACCCACTGAGGCTGAGAGCAAGCCAGAGTTTCTGGAAACCTAAATCCTCTCATTTTAATAGTTTTGAAAATCCTTGGCATTTAGCTTTGAACTTTAACCAAGAAAAGTTATATCTTATAAACAATGGCATTTGTTGATTGGATGAAGGACTAGATCAATATTGATTTTGGCAACTTGTTTTGGCTGGGTTTGCCTGAAGAAATATGCTGGTTGCGGTGTTAAAAAGTTATGTCAGTTCCTCAACATGTGCCTCTTTTTCTTGGAGCGTTGCCTGAAAATTAGTTTCCAAAGTTACTTCCAGAAGTTAACCTAGAGGCTGGCCTCCTCAGCAAAGGAAGCTACACAAAAAATACTGGAATATAATCTATAATTGTGAGCTAAGAACAGCCTTCTGCCAAGCTATCACCATGTATGAAATAAACCATTCAAGAAGACAGATTAAAGACATATCAAACAATGGATTTTTCTTTCACAGAAGTGCTGAAGCATAGGACCCAATTTTTCTTTCAATTGAGTCTGATTTACACTGTTCTTGCAATTTAAAAGGAGCTGTAAAGTAAATAAGTAGAGTGATAGAAACAAGATTTTAGGCACTATGGGAATTATCTAGTTGACACACAGCAGAGCCGTATGATTTCGATGAATCAGTTCCTGATTCAAGAGCAGCATTATGAATGAAGAAAAATATATCTTTTAGAGAAAATGTGCCATTCTCATTTCAAAGTTTCCACTGCGACAGAATCTACTGCAAACTGATAAATTTCTACAATTGCCATCACAATTAAAATTTTCATCTCATTTTGATTTGAATTTTTCTTGTTTCAGCTTCCAACTGTTTGAGCCTCTGATACAACTGCTACAGGAAAGAGTCACTTTGAATGTGACTATCTATCTATCTATACATCTATCTACCTACCAATCTTCCATTTCCTGTATATGCTGTTAGTTCACATATCTTTCTCCTCTCGTGGTGCTTAGCCCTCTGATGTATTTCCAGAAAGCAATCACATTGCATCCCAGCCTTTCTTTTGCTATGATAAACAAGACAAGCTCCTTCATGCCTGCTCTACAAGAGCAATTTTCCCCATTTCGTCCAAGTGCCAGCTCTACCCATGCACAAGTTTGAATTTTCAAACATGAGTGAACAGAGTTTCCAGATAACATCTTACCAATAGTCTTGGCAAACAGCATTAATATTTTCCCATTTTAAAAAAGAACTTCCCTCACCTGATTCACCCTAAGATTACTTGTACCTTTTTGCATTCAGGTCACTTTGTTCCTCTGACTGCATCCTGTGGCTGACTAGCTTTTCCAGTTTCTTTTTTTTTTATTATGCCCTGATGAGGAACACCACTTTACAACAGAAATTCATGTTCTTTGACCCAGAGGATGGAAATCATCTCCTCTGGCTTTAGGCACTTTCAGAAAGTGATTTAGTCTGTCCTGAGAGATGAGTCCAAGACAGTTGCGATAAATGAGCAGCAAAAAGCTCCCATTTTATATGTTGAATAGAGATGCCTTGAAAACTGCTGTAGTGGAAAGTATTTCATTAACGGATTATGTGAATACAGTAAAACCACCTACTGAACATTTCTAGATTTTCTGCATTATTTATAATTTTTCTCTAATGATTGCGAAATACATTGTTTGTGATCCTCTCTGGTCATTATTTTTGACCCTTGATTTTGTGCTTATGATGTCTGGGAATCATCCCTTACCCCCTCCTACACAGAACCAAGGATATTTTCTTAATTTTTAACATCCAGATTAATTATTTCTTAAGGCATTACAAAGGAGACAAAACAGCCCCTACTACTAAGGATGTACAAAGTAATATATACTTTTTGAAGATATATATAGAAAACTCTTCCAATTAACTGTCCTTTATTAAGTGCCTTCACTTTCATGTTAGCATCAAGTTTATTTTTAGGAAAAAATGTGCTGTTTCAAGTTTTTTACTGTTGTAAATTATTGCTAATGAAAATGGGTTATGAATCACGTTATAAAAATTAAGGTTATGTTAAAGATGTTAATCCATAATAATTTAAGGGTCTTGCACTTACAGTAAACTATTGCACTTATAGTAACATATGAAGTGACATATTCATTCCATAGATTTTGTCTTTTTACCCACTATCATGATGGTACAATAATTCTGTGTGACTACTTTATTAATAAAGCTAGATTTGCACCAAACTAAATCTGAGGAATTTGTGCACTGTATGTGTAGCTGCCATTATAATTTTCATTGAGCAACTTTTTCCTTAAAGAATTCAGAAGTGTTTTACAAACAAACAAACATTCCATCTGCACATCAGTATTATTTTATTCAATAAAGGAATGCAGGTAGCACTGAGGTATGAACAGGTCAGTCAGTTTAGGCAAGAGGTGGATTTCAGGTGGGATTTAATTACGGGTTGGAATTTGACCAATTAAGTGTTACTCTTCCATAAACCAATGGAGAAAATTCAATGGCAATAAATATTCTGCACTTGGTTTTGCTTAGTTTTCCCTTGATATGGAGAATATAATTTTGGAAGACTGCTTTACCCTACATTAGGACAACCAGAGTAAAGTGATGCATCGGTAGAGCTGCTGTTATAGAGTTCCTTTATAGATTTTGTGATAACTGTTTCCATTCTCAATTTCATTATTTCAGAAATCCTTTCCAGTGTACACTCAGTTAAATGTAAGTTTTTCATCCCCAAATCTAATCATTTCAAGAAAAGGAGAGAAAATATTCTACAAGTAACTGGCCCTTCTTCTTTATTTGACAAGAAAAATTTCAGCCAGTTTTATAAGGCCAGCACTTCCTGCAGTCATTGGGAGTCTGCTGCCTGAGTTCTGATCAATGCTACTTTTGAAGGTAGGCTCTGTTATCAGTTGGAAGTGGTATGCAATAGAAAATTCTTCAGCATTTTACTCTAAGTTTGGCTAGAGATCTGAAATTCTCTAATCCTCTTTTACCTGAAGTGGTGCTTCTGAATTATGATGAGAGCAGAAAGAATTTCCTTATTGCTCCAGGATTTGTCAGACGTCTGTGGGAGCAAGCTGTATTGTGGGATTTCTGTGTCTCTGCCTCTGATCCCAGATTGCCAAATTCAATGATCAGAGCACCCAAAAAAGAAAAAAAGAAAATTTCTTTCTCCAAGGGCTGAAATGAAATGTTTCCCTTTTCAGTCCTTACTTCTTTTGCCCCTGTTTGCTCAATCCTAATACATGTTATAAAGACTGCTTTACAAGGCCCAGTCCATGATACTAAAATCAATCCAGACTTGTTACAAATCCCTCAGCAATTCACAGGTGACCTGTCAGCTATATAGCCATTATCTTGCCTGGCTTCTTCTCTAAAGCACAGTGCATTTGATGCAATAGTGTGTCGTCACCACTGAGGCCAAATCAGGGCCATGGCCACAGCTTGTCTAGCTGGAGGCAGTGCCAGCACTGGATTCCACAGAAGGAACAGTTCCCTCCATGACCATCTCAGCTGGGCTGAAGTGGAGCTGTTGGAAAAGACTTTCTTTTCAGTTGGGCTTTTAGGGGAGGCCTCAAATCACACCTTCTAGGTCTTCTACTTTGTTTATTGGATCGGAAAGCCCTTTATCATCAAATTTTTTCTTCCTCAATGAGCATGACCTGAAGACTCTCCCCTAACTTTGTCACAGACCTAATATATAGGTTGAGCTCCTTTGAGTCTTTGTATGTCCACCAGTTCTTTAACCATTGCTGTGGGTCCTCTTTGAGTTCTCTCCAATTTTTTGAGATCATTCTTGAATGGTTAAAACAAGAACTGCACTATTCTAGAAGCTGTTGAAGCAATGGCAGCTACAGAAACTCTTAGCCAACTCAACTGCCTGTCTTCTTGGGTTGGTGTTTTACATACTGAATTCTACCGTGTAGCTCCACCCTCCTGCTAAGAAGCAGAGAATAATCAATGAGATTATCAGTCATCTTTGAGATCCTCATCAAAGGCCCACAAATATGAGACATATGTTCCCCAGCCATGCAAAAGGCATGTCGACCTGCACACCCACATGCCAGGTTGCAGTTCAGTGAGATTCGGATGCTTGCTGTCTCCCCAGCAGCTCCTGGGAGGGACTCGTGGGCAGGTGGGAGCCAACACACGCTTTGGCCACATGCTTGAAGTGAACAGCTAGAAAACAGCCATCTTGAGGTGCTTCACAGCATGTACCTGCTGTTCAATTTAAACATATCCAGAGAGACGTTCAGACTGTTTAGAGGCCCAAGACTGTACCCATATTGCTCACAGAGAGAAAATAGCTAGAAATAGAGATTAAAAACACAGTCTCTTAATCTTCCAATACAAGATCTCTCAAAACTAGGCATGAGGGGCAGGCAAAATGTAACAGACTTGAATAAAAATGACATAGTTATGCTTCTTTATAGCACCAGGCAGAGATCATTCAATTAACAATTCTTACATCAAGTCCTCTTTTTCTGGAAAATGTATCACTAAAAGAGCTAATACGAAGTGGGACAGAGGCAGGGTAACACTGCAGAAAGGTTTAAGAGCATATTTAAATAGTATGATAAGCACTTGCAAGACTTTCATTGGGTCTGGTTTACAGTATCAGCATGTGATGTGCTTGCAGCACTTGGACCTCTGAGCCACAGGACTGACAATCTCCTACTTTATCCCCATCCCTCTGTATCCCTCTGGCTTTTGGCCTGAGCTCTGTTATTTTTAGCTTGAAGTGGAAAAAGGAAGTTATTCAGATCTTTCATCTGAAATTCACTACCTCTACATAAAAGAGTAGACTTCCTGGTTCATATATGGAGCAGGTCATATTCCTCTTTCGCTATGACTGTCAGATCTGTGATACAACCTCCACAAACCCACTGCAGAGAAATACAGACAGATTTTAGAGAAGTCGTTTACTTTTGCTAAATACAAAAGGGCAGGGACTTGCTTTTAAAGACTGAAATTTTGCTTTAAAAGCGATCTTAGTAAGAGAAGGAAAATGAGTCAGTAACATGTGGAACATATATTAAGTGTGAGACATCTTACCCACGCAAAGGGAGAGGGGATACAGAGAGGAGTTTTGCCTGCACTTTTAACAACCTCAGAAAGCTTCTTTCTCCTTACCTTGTGGAACAGCAGATTTCTTTGTTCATAGACAAAACCAGTCATTATGTGTACCCAATCTTCTAACTGAGCAGGCTACTCAACGACATCCTTCTGTCTAGTATGACTACTTTGAGTGGCATTGCCAGCATGATCTACCAATAGAAACATACTGAGTGGTCAAGGGAGAATCATCTGAGTTTCAGGATAACTCTTAACATCGGCTGCCTCCCATCTCACATCCTTCTGCGGTAGCAGCAGAAAAAGGAAGTGGCTGGAAAGCTTCTCACCCAGCCAGCTTTCTGCTGCATTTGAGGCATTCTGTAACTCACAGAGCCCCAGCATCAGCTCTGTGATAACTCTGTCTCTCATGTTTCTCACCATCCCTCTGGACTGTTGCATCCTCCAAACATGGATGTGACTAATAGGAGGGAAACAGGAAAAAATCAGGACTGTGGATAAAATTATGAAATCACATGGCCAGTTGGCATCGATCATGTTCAAATTCACAAAGTTGTCAGAAAGAGATATCTGAGATACTAGACAGGTCGAGTAACCTTTACAAGAAACACCCACA
>VYZV01045339.1:39461-62944 GCA_013401275.1 Pandion haliaetus
TGTGTGCAGGGCAGGAGGCGGCTATTACTGCTTTCATTTTACACCCAAAGGACTGAGACCCAGTTGTTATAACTAAGCAGCCCAGTGCAGGGACACATAAATCTACACAACTTAATCACATAGTGGCAAAAAGGCACTGGGAAAACAACAGCCATGCTTGCTTGGCTAGTCAGGCCTGCTGGAAAGCAACCTGTGCCTTGCTAATGAGATTATCCTGCTTCCAGAAACCAGGATTGCTCATTCAGGGACTTTCTTTTAGTATCTGAAACTTGGCTTTAGAAATTATCTTGGTATGAAAAGGTTTAGAGTTGGCTTGGTCATCCCTGCATGGAGAGGTACCCAAAAGAACTGAATGGATCATCCTGTAAGTACTGAAGACTCTCAGTGGAAGTTGGGGCAGAGCAAGAAACTGTACCCACATCTATTTGCCAAACTAACCCCCAAACCGATGAAATGTGTGCTCTTCGGTCAATGGCTATGGAGACTCTCACTCACATGAAAAAGCTTCGACTTGGGCTCCTGGGTATGTCAATGGTTCCACTGAAATTATACTGCTGTTTTCATAAGCTATTTATTTCCTGTGAATATCTTGGAAAAATTCTTAGAAGAGACTTAAATGAAGACACTATTGTAACTTGGCAAGTTCACTTCAAAATTAATTAGCGGTCGTTTTCTGTTTTCCTTTGCGGAGCTCTGGTGCCTGTCGTCAATAGTCAGGGGGAGAGATGGGGGCTGTTTTGTTTTATTCTGATTCTAGAGAGGAAAATCCTATTGGCTTCAGTTTTTGGCCCTAAAAAATTATTGAATTTCCCCTAGGAAGCTGCAACTTTAAAATATTGTGTCCTGATGCATTTTTAAGTCTACCCAGATGTAAAATGTTTACATGAATTAACTGCACTTTTTGAGTATCTGAGACAGAAAGATTTCCTAATTAAAGAAGATATATTCTGTATTAGTCTTTCCTATCTGTTGTGATTTGATCCATATGATCAATCTATTTTCCTTATGTCATGGATTGCAGAGACCATTCAACCATGGTGATTTAACATAGTGCCATGCTGTGTTTGTACAGAAACACTGCACAAGGGAGATTCCAAAGGGATTTTAGCAATGCCGTCTAACACAGGAATTTTGAATAACATTACTTGGCCATAGGCAAAAGAATTTCCTTTTGGCAGTTTTTCTCTCCAAAGAAAACACAAAAAGTGGAAGTTAGATAGTACTGTTATTAGAGCTTTGTTGCAACGAGAGAAAAAGTGGTGTTCACAACAGCATGGATACAGCAGCAGCTGAGAGACAGCTCCTCTGCTGAACCTTCATTTGCTCAGCCTCTTTCCTGGATTCAGGTCTTCACAGAACTGATCCCTCTCTTGGGCCATGCCTGCACATCCCGCTTCCCTTTCTTAGAATCCTCTATATCATTGGGAGTTTTGGAGGGCAGAGAGCAAGCAATGAGGTCAATGTTGAGATTTTTCTATTTTAAGTGTTA
The DNA here is from genome assembly GCA_013401275.1 of Pandion haliaetus. Classification (NCBI taxonomy): domain Eukaryota; kingdom Metazoa; phylum Chordata; class Aves; order Accipitriformes; family Pandionidae; genus Pandion; species Pandion haliaetus. Next base: position 40,951 of record VYZV01045339.1, read on the forward strand.
GTTACTAAGGAGATGCTTGGAAATATTAAGGTTTGCTCTCTGTGAAGTTCTAATGGAAATAAAAAGACTGAATAATCCTGTCAAAAAACCCTCAAGCAAAAAAAGCCACCCATACTTCCCCTTGGCTGCAACCTGAATGGTGTAGGAAGCACCAGAACATAGCAGGTCTGTTTCATACACTCACTAGAGCCAGGGAAAAATGTTAGCATTTTCACAGAAAACATTTCAAAATAATCTCCCTTCTGTAACTGTTTTTGGGTTCTCAGTTTTCTTCTGGTTTGTGTTTTTTTCCCTTGCTCTCCTTCCATTTCACCTTTGCTGGTGAAATAAAAGAGAGCAGAAAGGTGGTAAGTGATCTAGCTAGTTAGATACATAGGTAGGTATGTTGCAGTGACAGGGCTGTTGAATTGAAATTTAGTTTTCAATGATTTCTTCCCATATGCTCAGCATGTGTCAGACTCGTGCTTCATTTCCAATGAGTGGCATACCGTGCTGAAGGCATTTACACAGTCGTGCGTGAGGTAGCTAATGGCACAGGGTGACACTATTTGCTGTCCAGCCGAGAGAGTGTATATTCCTGCTCCACTGTCAACATGAGACAGAATTGTCTCTAAACAGCCCATTTATTCTTTTGACTGTCATTTATCACCTGTATATGTTGACTTGTAACTTAGTCTTGTTTCCATTTACTTCTCCGTTATGCTGTGCATGGACAAAGAAGCAGTAGATCCTTGAACAGTTCCGAATTTTCACTAACAGTTCTCATGTCAAGTTTCTGTTCCTCAGTGACTATGCCTAGAACTGCTTTAGGCTTTAGAGAACTGGCTCGCTCATTTCCTTTAGTCGTTTCATGCCGTATTCTAATTGCATAAGGTAACAAAATCATAGAGCGCTCCTCTTCCTCTGTTAGACTGAGCTCCTATTTTAAGTCATCCCCCCTGGGTGCAAGGCTTTCTGTATTTAAAAGCTGGTTCTTATTTTTAGAGTCTCTTTTAGAGTTCAGCATTAGATACCTAGCAAATCCAAACTGAAGTCACAAAAGATTTTTTTTGTTCTTCTTAATACCACCAAATAGGTGTCCCAGGCAGTTGCATAAAATGACCAGGTGGTCTGTAAAAGGTAGTCACTGGTTCCTCTTTCAGAATTTCGCAGATGTGAGCTGCATGTGTAGGTAAGGCTTGGTGCTCGCAAGACCTCTCTGGCACTAGCAGACCGGACTATGCCCACCGTGACTGACGTGCAGCACCTCCTCACCCCACTTCACCTGCCCAGAAGAGGCTGCTGCCACAGATGCTCACGTTCCAGTCATGAGAACCACCTCAGGGCACTGCAGCTGTACTAATTAGGTTTTATTAGTGATACACATGGTAGCACTCAATAGAGGAAGAAAGCAGGGTTTTGAAATGTGATTTAATATGAGTAACTGAACTGGAGAATGATGTAGAGAAGTGGAGCTGGAAGGGAAGCCAACATTATCTCGGAGAACACAGGCATGACTCAGAGTCACAGGACCCTGAACACTCAAAGTTCTAGCACGTAAAACTAAATATGAAAGGACTACTGGCTTTTCCTACCATCTCCTTATTTTGTCTTTCTTTGGGCCATTTTTTATGGTAGCTTCTCCATCAGCTACATGGAAGACCAGATGAAGTAAAAAACGTGCAACTTGAAAAATACTTGTTCTCTGCCTCTTGGAATGAAATGTCGTTTGTAACAGGGTGGTCCTTTGCACCATGAAGAGGTAATATGCACTAGAGGGTGACTATTTCCATTCCAGAGTTGATTGTGTTACTGAGGCAAACAGTGTAATAAAACCCAGCACTAAAATTTTAAGAACTTGAGACAACTTTGAAAAAAAATCTTTTCTTAACAGAAGACTTTCTAGTCTATGTTTGGACTGCCTTTTAAATGGCTAATAAAAATTGGGCCATAAGCCCTCTTCCCTACTTCTCCCTTCCTCCCTTCTCCTAGTGCTGCAATTTACAGAAGCAAAAAGAGGAAATCTGATGATGACATTTTTCCAACTGTAGAACAATTTTTACTTAGTGTTCCCTGCAGTGTTCTTTGCATAATGTTCTCATTTCTTACTCCCTTTGTACATGACAGTAGGAAGAAATGGGTGCTGCAAGACTTGGTGTGCCCATGCTAGCTTTCCTTCAGAGAGCAAGGCCAACGTGAAGGCTGAGGACCTAACTGCATGGCTTTTAGCCAGGATCCCAGGCTGAACCTTGTGCTACTGCACCATCACTTTTGTGAATACTGGATACACTGCCTAGGGCATAGCTAGCATCTTATAACTGCTTCTGCTGAGACTACTCTCTGAATATATCCTTATTTCTGTTTATTGTGAATCTTTAAGGAGACAGGCACATAGCACAATGACAGTGCCACAGTGATTTCCATCAGATGGTCTCAAGATATTTTGCAAGGCACATTTGTGAGAGGAATACACCTTTAGAAACTGGCAGCCCACTATCCCAGAAGCCCTAGGACTGCTGGCGTATCAGCATTCAGTGGCCCTTTCTGACAGTGGACAATATCAGATTTTTTGGAAGACAATGAAAAAATCCTTGTAAAATAAGAGTTTATTTATTTTTAAAGGCAACTAATAGTGATGAAGTCACTGGACCAAAACCTCTAATCCAAAACTAACAAGATATGTTGCATGGATACATCAATGTCCAAATAACAAAAGTCCCCCTCTGCCTGTTATATAGAAGAGTATAAAGTCAGGAAAGATTATAAACAAAAAGGCATAAGAAGTTCAGAGAAAAATGCTTGCTGAATTAAGTGCTGGGTCAGATTATATCTGATACATGAGAGGAATGCCCCCAAACTGATGACCAGGAAATTTGGCTTATTTGGCGAACAACAAAAGGATAATCCTTTTTTGCTTATTACCCTTTTGTGTCCATAATTTGATGCCAAGAGGGCTGAAAGCAGTGAGATTTACCTTCGTGGCACAAAATGCCCACTGTCTGCTGGGACTTGAGGGTTCTTTATGGCACTGCTGGACCTTAATTCTCCTAATGCTAAGAGATGACGCAGGCAGGCAGAGTCGATGGGAAGGATCGAAACGATAACCCCATTTCTACTAGCTTCTGTTAACTTCTGAATTATATCCAGCATGTGAGGCTCAGGTTCCTGTTCCCAGCCTCTCCCTGCTATCTCCTTTTCCTTCTCCAGTTCAGTTAATCTTTCTCTATTCTTGCCATTTGTTTAGTTAGTCTGTCCTAAACTGTTTCTTTTGCAACACTGCTGCAGTCCTGCAACCAGCAAGATAACCAAGAGCACTGCCTTTGACAGCCCAACAGCAGTGTAAATTTGCCAGATCTCAGAGTGGCTGATAAGGCTTTCTGCTACTTTTTTTCTTTCTCTAGCAGCAATCTTGGAAGAAATTGAATGAGAAAAGGACTGCTGCTGGTTTGCTGTCCTGTTCTCCCTTTCCTCTTAAGTTTTTTTTTGTCTTGTGTTGTCCTCAAGAAACTAGGAGTCAGTTTTAAGTAAGAATAATAAAATCACCTTTTTTCTGTTCTACCAAATAGACAGTTAACACCATAAAAGATTCAGAACAAGGGAATGAAGGAATCTTCACAAGAACTTGCTGCAGCTAAATGGAAAGGGAAAAAGAAGGAGTTAACTCCCTTTCTTTCTTTGCCCAGGTCTCCAAAAATGTTCAGGTGATTATTAATGGTAAATGTTTGTCAGCATGCTGTAAAAGAGAAGATCACATTAACACCTGTGAATCTCTATGCCCAATAGTTTCATTGAAAAGAACTCACAGCAAATGTGCCACCTCTGCTTCTGCCTTCTTTATTGACTGCCTGTTTGTGCCATTGCTATAATGAGTGCACATGGCACAATGCACACTTCAGCCTTAATATGATATTTAGAAAGGCAGTTAAATGCTCTGGCATCTTTATAAGAAAATTTCCCACCTTCAGACTGTCCATGATGAAGGGGACAGAACTTCTCAGCCACTAAGTTCTTCTCCTTAAGCATTTTATGGCAATGGAAATTTGGCATTTACACCAATATGTTTCAAATGTCTTCCCTTGAGTCTGTTTCTTTTTAGAGAATGCTACTTCCTTTTTCATTGAGTTCAGTTGATGACAAAATGTAGCAAGGAAGGCTGACTGGAAAATTGGAATTCTGTTTCACTAAACTGTGTCTAGTTTAAAAATTTGTTTCTGTATGCATGCGAATGCAATCCATGACCTTTCCACTGAAAACAAACCAGAACTCTGACAAAGCTCCCAGAGAAGGTTCATAGTGGCTGCACTCCCCAGGAAAGGGTGAGAGCCCTCTGGAGAGCTTTCACTGACCAGACTGGGGTTGGAAAGTTGGTTTTCCACACCTGGGAGAAATCCAAGGCCTTTCTCTTAGCTTGATCTCTCCTTCCCTCCATATATCATCTGGAGAAGCTATTTTGCCAAATTTTGGTGAACTGACATTTCAGTGTTTGAATGCTGCAACAAAATGACATTTTCTGACAAAAAAAGATTTGTCAAAAGACTCCTAATGTTTTATAGTTGAGTGCCCAAATAATGTTCTCTGTACAATTCATTATTGTATAATCTTTATTGAAAAGAAGCAGCCCTCTAATTTTTCCTCTCATCAGTTGCACTGAAAACAGCACTCCAGTCTCGACGCTTAAGAATCAAGTCTTTTATCCCACAACTTTGACAACAACACAACCATATAAAAAAAAAATTTACAGCACAGTATTTAAGAAAACTGAACTGTACAACCCAACTCATAAACAAAAATTAGACTCACTTTTTTCTGAACCCTTGTATTTTTCTGCAGTATTACTTGTAGGGTTTCATATGCATTACTTAGCATGGAAAGTAAAAAAAAATATTGCAAACAACTGAGCTATAGGTGAACCTTGGGACAGAGACAATAAAATGAGTTCTTATTGTAGCTGAACCGTCAAAGTAGCCTGTTCACCTCTGAGAGCTGAAAACATACCCTCAAGTGTACTGTGACATGTTATAACCAGCATAAAGTGGAACTGCCACTAAAATATGGATCTCGCCCTTCATGCAGTTTATACTTCTCTTTCCCAACTTCATCTCTTGTCTATATGGTCCCTTCCCACACAAACAACAGAATAACTTTAGCTGAGCTTCTCCCTTAACCTTGTTCACCATGAGGCAGCCCAAGCATATACAACAGGAAGAAAGTACGGACCAGAACTGGGAATGAATGAGCATCTGGAGATGGACAGAAGAAGATTTTTTATTCCAATGGCAATGCCAGTTTAAGCAGGATTATGGCATTTGCTGCTACCTGGTAGTTCTCCAGATAAGGTCATCAGAAGCTGCAAATGTCACCATAAAAGTTGGGTTATGGGGAGACCTATTTTTTATGTCAATTGTCCCTCTGTGTTTCCAGTACAACAGAAAGGAAGCATATTTGGACCATCGTAAGAAAACCCATTTTCCTGAAATGTAGCAGATGGCCATGAACTCTTTAATAGGTGCTTGGCATCCCCCAGGCCCAGGCTATATTATATCAAAGGTAACCTGTCTGGCACACACAGCGGCAGCGTTGCTTTGTGCAGCATAACACTGGATTTCACTCTCCCATCAGAATTTGGAAGATTCACATACCTATTATTTCTCCAGCTATTGGGAGTGGGAGTTACATGCTTAAATTCCTTAGTTGAAAAAAATGAGGTTATTTTATTGACTAAACAGTATTGTTCTTCTAAAAAAACACACACAAGACCTAAATGCAGATGAACTGTTAAGTAATTTCCAATAGTTTGAAATACTTATATTCATACCATGCTTGTACACTTTTTTTTTATCAGAATACATTTTGCACTCATTAACAAAGATGCTATTCCATTTAAGTCAATCGGGGCTTCTCTGGTGTATCTTAGAACAGAACTGGAGCCAAGATATGTATCTTACTCAGTTCATTAGACTCTCCAATGCTGTAGATTAAATAAGCAAGTATGTCACTAAATCTGTTCAGCATTAAAATGATACAAAATGTATTTTTCTTCTTCCAGCTAAATAGTTTTCTTCAAATCTGAACCAGATGGAAACACAGTGAGTTATCTGAGATGAGCTCATCTGGACTTCTGAGTGGAATGTCCGACATTTGGTCACACATCTTGAGATGTGAGTTAGGGTCTGAAAGGGGTAATTTTTATCATCTTATGTTTACTCTTGTGGATAGCCTCATTAGCTTCAATGGACAACAAGTAAAATGAATGACACGCACACACAGAGCAAGACCATGCAGGACACATTTCTGTATAAAATCTCTCAAATGTGGTTTGTATTCCCAAAGACAATTGTCCCCCAAAAGACCAACAAACACAGTAAGTGGAAACTCAGCATCAAAATTAGTTAAGAAGTCTGGAGCAGCTCTTTTTTTCTGTCTTCCATGAAACCTGCTTTTGCTACATTTGTCTGGGAGTGGGGGCACGCTGACTTGCAAGTCTTTTATGGAACCAAGTATAATGTTGCCATTTGACTAATGAAAAAAAGCAGACATCTAAATTATTCCTTTTTTATAGTTATGGAAAAATTATGAGGGGAGTTTACAAATGTAAAGTGGCAGATATTAAATCCCCTCATTTACAGGATTAAAAACAAATGGTTCCAATGAGAACTCACTCCCACATGGCAATGCTAGCAGGAACTACACACGTTTCAGCTGTAGAGTCATCTTCTGTTGTCAGGTACACTGAATGCTGCAGTGAAACTACTCTTGTAAAAGTACCTGCCCTTTATTAGCCCAATCAGGCTAACCTTGCTTCACTGAATTCAGGGGAGCTTTGCCATTGCCTTCACTGACACTAGAATTTTACCTTTAGTCAAGGGCCTGAATATGAAATGTGTTGAGCTCCCACATCTTCAGCAAAGTAAATGAGACCTGAAAGTACTTAGTACCTTCTCAACATTATGCACATCTGATTTTTAGACAGTCTGGTGACGGCTGCTTCAGGCTAATTTACCAGGCTTCCTGATAAGATAAATTAGCATAAGTGGAACTCCTCTCTGTGAGAATTAAGCTGCTTCTAGTATTTAGACTGAACAGGTTTGGTTCTTTACACTGCATTGAACTGGGGCCAGCATACTTTTAATATGCAACTCTCCTGACTCCCATGAGCAAGTTGGAGGATTCTATTCTGTGGCAATGAAGAACAAAAAATCTGTGTATCTGAGAGAGATTTAGTACCCATCTGCCTGAAAGTTTCTCCAAACTCTACTATAGGTTTTTGTTGTTTGGTTTTTTTATTATTATTTTGTTTGGGTTTTTTAAAATATTTCTTATCACAGTCCTAGAATCAGGACTCGCTCAGGACATCACAGAACATCAAACATCAGAGAAATTCAAACGAAAAGATTTCTAATTGGAATGGCCCGGCTTTATTCCTTCTATGACTCCACTGCAGTTCAATAAGTATTTTTGTATTTAATCTTTACCTCATTTGGAAGGAAGACAGTGAAAATAGCTGCATTTAAACAAACTTCAGGCTCATAAGACAGCTCTCCGTCCTGAAGAATTCAGAGTTTTTGTGGGTTTTTTTAAATCAAAATCAGAGACACGAGATCTGATTTGGATTGGCTAAATTCCAATTTATTCCTCTTGCCTAATGTTTCCTCCTGGCTGGCCCTGCATCTTCAGCCATGTGTAGCCAAGAGGAATCACCAGGCATGGGGACGTTAGTGGAATTTAAACTGACTAAATCTGGGCCTTGGTGCCTTCATTTTGTGTCTTTTTTTTTTTTTTATATCCCTGAAATGTTTGACAGAGGCTTAAGAGTTCATGGACCAAGATCTAGATTATTACTTGAACAGCGAAAGATGAAACAGAATATCTGAAATATAAATGAATTTTCACATGAACTAAAAACTGAATTTATTCAGCAGAAATGTCTCTGTAGGACTTAACGGACACCAGAAAGAATGAAAAATAGCGGGATTAAAAAAAAAAAAAATCATACTTACTGGAGCTGTGGACATTCTCAGGATAATTAGTTACATATGTTTTGGTTGTGCCCTAGGGTAAAATAAGTTCTGGGATGAGGTAATAAATAAATTAAATGTGGTTTTGGAAACAGTTATCCCTAACTACCCAAAATGTCCACTGCTAGAAGAATTTGGATGCAGCCGACTTCTTTGGAAATCTGAAAGGACCACAGAAACAATTTTTATAAGAGCAACAATACTGCAAAGAAGACACCACAAAAACTGAAGTCAGCACAATCCTGAATGCTGCTGATTGATGTACTGAGCTAATCTAATTGATACATTTTGGAAAGATTTGTTTGAATAAGCTAGATAATTTGGAAATGAGGTATATAATAATGTACCCCCACAAAAAGTCATCAATTATTATAGCACCAGCTGAAATACTAGCTGCATCTTTTGTTCACATGGGTCAATTCTATAAATACTGAACTGCTTTCCACTGCCACCACCCTTTTATTTTTTCTTCTTTTTCTCTTTTTAGAGTGGAAAATGTAAATACAGCTTAGCTTCACTTATCAAGTCATATGTTCATTTACTACTATTATTCAGTCTTGCTTGCAGTACCTCTAGAGCAAACTTTTTTTAACTGCTACAGGTCAGATCCAGGTTAGATCCTGTGATGAAATACAGAACCTGCTTGACCCAGCCACAGTGAGAAGACAGATTTTAAGTCCTTGACTGATCTCTAGGCTTGTACTTAGGGCTAATTTCTATTTTCAGTGGAAAAGACAGATTTCAAGGATTTGACAACATGCTGGGGCTTTATTTGGTCTTGTAGGGGCAAGGAGCTATCAGTAAGTTTACCCAAGTCTCCTGAGGTTTTGGTAAATTGCATAATTTCCTTCTCAAAACATGGCTGATTAGCCTCACAACTTGTTCATCAAATTTTCCAGAGGATTTCATAGAGATCTCAACATTTTAATCATATTCTTGGGTTGGACAAAAAATATTAATACTTAGTCTACAGGATCAAACTCTTTTCTACATGTCTTTGCTGTAAAGTCAGCTATTCAGTTGTTTGACTCCATTTTAGCTCTTCTCATTCCTCCTCCATTAGACGCAGAACAATTCTGGGCTGGCAGCTCCATAAGAAGAGCCTCCAAAGAAGGACTCTCCCAGTGGGAAATAGGAATCGGCAAGTCCTGAATCTGGTGTATGTTCCCAATGGCCAGTTCCCAATTATTAAACAAACGGACAAATCAAGGCCGGGCCAGCTTACCCTTTGTGCCATTTTAAGCCTCAGCCCAGTCAGAGGTAATGGAAAATTCAAATTACTCCATCATCCAAAGGACTGTACTCAGGGACTAGACTTTGGTCTCCTCCTAGTCAGGAGTTCCCTAGTCTTTGGATTCTTCAATCATTAAATTTTAAGAACTTAGCGAAAAGATAAAAACAAAAATTAACTTCCAATTCTGTTTTGCTGTTCTCCCACTTATTCCATTTAGCATAAAGGTGTAGACATTTTTCGTTTCTCTTTTAAACCTTGAACAAAATAAAGGGATGCCAGCATTTCACACCTTTAAACCATTGTCAGGTGCTGTGGAGTAAAGGGAGTACCCAGATATCCCCTGTTTAAAAAAAAAACAAAACTAAAATTCTGGAATGTTATAAGCTGCTTTTTCTCATCCTGAAAAATTCAAAACAGCTACAAGACTGAAAATAAATAAATAATCTTCCAGCTAGCCCTGTAAAGGACATAAGTCTTCAGATTACGACTGCCCTATCTCCTACATCTAAATGTCATAGAATCATAGAATCATCATAGAATGGTTTGGGTTGGAAGGGACCTTAAACATCATCAAGTTCCAACCCCCCTGCCATGGGCAGAGACACATTCCACTAGACCAGGTTGCTCAAAGCCCCGTCCAACCTGGCCTTGAACACTTCCAGGGAGGGGGCATCCACAACCTCTCTGGGCAATCTGTTCCAGTGCCTCACCACCCTCATAGTGAAGAACTTCTTCCTTATATCTAGTCTAAGTCTAGCCTCTTTCAGTTTAAAGCCATTACCCCTTGTCCTTCTTTCCCTATTATGCTGGTCTAAATAATCTTCTCTGTCCCTACTGTCTAACACACAGCCATGCATCTTGTTCTTAGAAATCCACATGTGAAATTATGTATGACCACCAACTGCCCATCACAGGAAGCCATAGAACAACATCAGTTCCATTTCTGCTATCTGGCATATATTTATTTTTTAAAAAGAAAATTAAGGATTTACCAAATTTTCCATACCTGATAAATACCTGAAAATAATACAATTCCATCACTGGCCAGCAATGGATCTTGTCTTTTAATTTATTTTATGTCTTAGGTGACTATCAGCAGAAGAATTTTTCAGATGGGCAATGGCCAAGTCTTCAGTCCCCTGCCATAAATATAGTCACTTGTGTTAGAGAAGAAGCTCTGAACCCCTACCCCATGAAGTTAGCAGAAATTTACTCTTATTTCAGCATCTGTATATACCTATACAAGGCCACTAACAGATTCCAGCTGAAGTATTTTACTCCATAGTCAGGGCCTCACTCATCTGGTTAACTCACATGAAAGCTGGAACCTCTCTTCTCTTTAAGTAAACAGAGGTGTCTAAGAAATGAAGGAAGTACCCAAGCAACATAAGAAATTAGGTATTTAACTGAAATCTTGAAGGCAAGAAGTAATTCTACAGACAAAAGATATTACAGAAATGCTCAAAACAAATTCAGGGCCATTAAATAACAAAAGAAGAGATTATTATTGCTGTACAAGACTAGCAGAGGTAGACTGATCAGAGATGAAAGACCTGTGTTTCAAATAAGGAGCTTAATCAGTCTTTTCTTGGCTACTTATCTCATCTGAAAACTGTTTCAGCTGTGGTAGGATTTTTCTTCAGACTGACTAACTCTAACCACAGCTTCTCCCCTCTTCTTGTTTGTCATGAAATCAAACACTACAATTTTACCTTGCATTATTTACCAAGGTTAGTCAAACCTCATGAACACACACCCAAAAGAGGAGAAAGAGAAGATAGGATTTGTGGGTAGCTGATAAGAACATATTTCTGATGCTAATTATCAGCAACTGATAGGAACACCCTCACAGATTAGGAATCCAGTGTTGAATCATTTCTTACCAACATGTTGTTCTAGAACGTCCTTAAGCATACAGGTTACAGCTGGGAAATATTGTTAATTTTATTAAAATTATTATTATTACCAAAGCTTCCAATGCAAATTTGACAGTTTGCAAGTTCTAGTTTTGTTTCCCTTGTGCCTGTGTAGCAAACACTGTATTAGTCAGCTCTCTAGCAGAGCTTGGAAAGAACAGGGATTCCCCCAGCACTGCCTCTGAGCAACAACATAGTGTGAAAAAGTTTCTCCAGGACCCAAATTCTTTCCCCAGCCTTGCTTACCTATGCTGGATACCCATGCAATCATACTGCTAACCCTTTAAGCACTGACTGTTATTTGCTTATTTGGTATTTGTTATATGTACTTCTCTTGCAAAGTCACTTTGCTGACAGCCTCACTTTTCAAGCTTCCCAAGCCTTTAATAAGTTTTCCTTTTTTTTCACTGGTCCCCTATTCCTATATATTCAAGTACCCACAGTAAGAATTCTGCAGGCACGTAACTAATGAATCAAAGAGGAAGAAATTGTTCACTTAACATCACTCAGATTGGATGCCTCACTGCTGAGTTCCTCAGCTTTTTTCTCTAGATGTGAAATTATTTGGGGTGAGTAATGGATTTTAAAAATAGGAAATATATTCACTTTGGGCAGGAAAGGTAATACAGGATGCTTGTGGAAGCACCTGAAACCTAATTTATGTGGACCATCATCTTACTGTAGAGAATACCAGGTGAGTGTTTATTAACACAGCCAGAACTTCTGAAGAAAAAGTTGTGTTCATTTTCTATTAGGAAGGTTCCCTTCAGAAGATGTTCTAATGCTTTTGTCCAGAATCAGGCTTACAGTAATACCCATACCTAAATCCACATCGACTAAATACCTTCAGAATGACCTTTACCTGAAAGCAGTATTAAGAAAATACATCATATTCAAAGGAGAACAAGGACTGCACCTACCTCAGAAGGCCACAGATCAGTGAGTGTGCATGAAAGTGATCTGAAAAATATTGCTGGTTGCCTGTCCTGTTCCTGTACTCTTCCCAGAGTGCCTGAAGTTGATCACTGTTCCTAATGGATTTTCCTTCAAAAGTAATGGGCCTTAGCCAGTCCCTAACAAAGCTAACACCCTCTGCCCATGACCTCCCAGCAAAGTATGTGAGCAAAAGAAAAACTAGGGAGAAAACAAACAATGATGGGGGCAACAAATGAAAGAAAGGGAGAAACTTCACGGTCATAGGTTAGAAATAAAAAAACAGTATTTGGAGATGGAAGGAGACAACAGAGGACCCTACCAAGGGTCCCTGAAACCAACCAAGGAGCTGGTGGATGCTGTGCAGAAGTGCTCTGCCCAGAGACATGACATATGAGAGAATGAAAATAGGCTCAGGTCCCTGGGATCCCCATCAGACATCCCCCTCCTGAGGCTGTGACAGAGCAGCTGAAGCACAGCAGTGGAAACTGATGGGGAGGTATCCTACAACCTGGTGGGTCTTGTGTTGAGGCATATAAATAAAAAGGCAGGAGGAAAACTGAAACCAAAACCTGATTAAGAGATTTTGGAGGAGCTTTAAGAGGGACTGTCATGTGGTGAACTCAATATGCTTGTACATGGTGGTCTTCCAGTTACCACAGAAAGGACATGTGTCAGGGGACCCACACAAGTTGCAAAGTAGCCCACATCCTTATTATACGAACACTTCCACAAAATATCAGTTACATGCTAAATCTAAAAAAGTTGTATGAGCAACTGAATTTAGCAACACAATCTGTCTAAAGCTGTTGAAAATCATCTTTTAATAGCAGTGACCGTCTATGTTCTATCAGCATATTTCTGAAACATATCCAAGGGTGTCACAGAAATATGAGGTATTGTGGGTAATCTGGACTCTGCATATAAGTGGGCAGTCACAAAACACACATTAACCATAGTTGGTGACTAGAGTTAGGTTAGAGTTAAGCAGTTTTCTACAGGATTGCACTTTACAACGGTAGGAGGGAAACAATCTTAATCACATAAGTAGAACAAGTACCATTCATTCACTTCTTGCCATAATGGTATGTCAATGTCTGTAGACCTTGCTCCAAAATCCTGTGTTCTGAGCAGCAGCAATTTGCAGTAACGTAACTGGCAGAACTTAAGTAAATTAGGATTCATTACTACTAGATATAGGGCTATGCATTGCATCATTTGTAATATATTAAAAGTTAATAATCATCTTGGTTTTTTACAGTATCGAATGTAGGGCTTTAGCAGAACTCATACTTATTTTTTTTGGCAAGCAGAGAGCTGCTGCTGTAGTTGCACCACCAGACTGGCATTCAAGAGATGTAGGGTTAGCCACACATTTCCTGTGTGACTTCGTATAAATTGCTTAATCTCTGTTTCTCAACTCCTCATCCATGAAACAGAATTATTTCCTTGCACCACAGGAATGCATATTAAAACACATGTATTAATGAGCAGGTACAATGGCGACACAAACTATATAAAATGGCACATAGGAAAATGTGAGTATTAAGTGAAACTAACAGTGAAAGCTCTCTGTATTCATAGCTGTAATTTATTCCTAACTTCAGCCCACTCTACAATTTCTGCAGACCTATGCTAATACCCCACTGGCAAACTTTTTAATTTTCTGCTTAACTCCCCAGAGAACATTGCAAAAGTACAGTGTTTATCTAGATAGTATTCTATCAGAATAATGTTTTTACTATTTCACCATGTTGTCGCTAAAATACATTAAAAAAATTCAAACTAGAGGATCATCAGGGACTATTTACATGAGAAATAAAGTATCGTATGAGGAAATAATCCCACAAAACTTTGTCTCCTTCAATAATCTTTGCCAGTGATAAAAGTGTTGCTGAAAATTTGTCCAATATGAAATTCAGATATGTTAGAGATGAAACTGTAGGTCATTTGATAGGTAGAAAACATGTAAATAGAATATAGCAATGCCTATTTTAGGACCTTTGATCAAAAAATGCTCTTGAATATATTGGAGCAACTCTTTTCATGGTGGGTAAGGGAAATGGGGAGGCAAAGAGTAAGGGATGATGTAAGATTGCACAATTGCTCCACGTGGAGTGAATCTGCTCTAGCACTGAGGAACCGTTTGAGGAAGCTGGGAAAAGGAGAAGGGTGTGGCTGCTGAAACCGTGTCTCTCGGAGCCATAACCACATGTTTAAAATAGCACTGAAAAAATACGCTCTGGACCATCTTTGTTGTTTTTGAGTGCAGTAAGCTTGCTACACAACTCCTTTAAAACAAGCATGCATACAGAAGGAAAAATAGGAGCCATCAGTGGAATAAAGCATGTCCGTAATTTCCACACTCCTGTCAGCTCTAGGCAAGAAGGAGCTCCCAAAGTCCAGACTCTATGTAGTTATTGTCTAACTGAAGTATCCTCTCTGGTGATGCACAGCAACAGAAAATATTTCTTATTGATTCCATAGAAAATGAAGGAACAGAAAAACAGGGAAAATACTCATTCTCATTCATAATAAAAAGAAATGTGTGGACTTATGCATCATGATTATAGATAGGTCACAGTCAGGAGGAACATACTATTCTGGTAAAATAATTTTCCACTTTATTTTTATTGAAGAAAAATATTTCATTTAGTCAGGGCAAGAGATTTTTCAATGCTAAAGAAATAACAAAGAAAGCCATGCAACTAAAAGCAGTAACTTTGCTAAAGGTCTCTTTCTAACCAGTTATTTAAAGGGAGGGGAAGTAGACATGGAACTGCTACAATCACAGCTACCATTTGAATTTGACAAAATGCTTCAGGGGACAGTAAAATGACAGAATGAAAAATGGTCCTCAGGGGGATCAATCTTAAAACAGGTCAAGCCATCTCAGGCTCTTATGTCACTTCTTGCTAGCCCCTATTTCAAAAGGGTTCAGAAGGCCCTTTCCGGAGGGCAGCAGTCCCACACCTAGCAGGCTGAGTCAGTTATGAGTAGCCATGCAAGAAACTTCTTTTCTACTTGAAAAGCTGCTTCTTTTTTTGTTTTGATTTAAACTGAGAGGTGATACCAAGGCACATACCCTGACATGACACCAGGATTTGAGGTTTTCATTGTATGGAGTCAGTGCAGTTGTTTGATCAGTTACTAAGATAAATGGAGTCCTGAATAAACAGGTACAAGACAGCACAACAAACAACCAAAAAATATTTTCACGCTTTGTCTCAATGTTGTAGACCCTTCTGTATTGGATATGGCATTCAAATCCTTAAAATTGCTAGGAGAGGTCTGAGTCCTCTCACAGACTATCTATCATTTAAATTCTCGACTGGACTCCTCAGCCTTATTGCAGATATTTGCTCTCTCCTGAACGCTGGCTCAGGGTCATATGAGCAAGTCATTCCCTGAAAAGCTGCTCTTTTGTCAAGGTCTGTAAAGCAAAATTTACAGAATCACAGAATCACAGAATGGTTGAGGTTGGAAGGGATCTCCAGAGCTCATCTGGTCCAACCCCCCTGCTCAAGCAGGGCCACCTAGCGCCAGTTGCCCAGGACCATGCCCAGAAGGCTTTCAAATATCTGCAAGGATGGAGACTCCACAACCTCCCTGGGCAATCTGTGCCAGTGTTTGGTCACCCTCACAGTGAAACAGTGTTTCCTGACATTCAGAGGGTTTGTGTGTGATTTTTCCTTGCTTCTAGTCCTGTCAGTGAGCCTGGCTTCACCCTCTTGTGCCCTCCCTTCAGATATTTATATACATTGATGAGATCCCCTGAGCCTTCTCTCCTCCAGGCTGAACAGTCCCAGCTCTCAGCCTTTCCTCATAGGACAGGTACTCCAGTCCCTTCATCAAATTCATGGTCCTTCACTGGACTCTCTCCAGTAGAGGTTTTACAATAAACCACCTCATAACTGGCCAAGCTGAGGAAGGACTGCATTTATTTCTTGCTTTCCAATAAAGAAGCATTGGCTAACAGCAGCCTCATCTAAGAAAGTGTCATAACTTTGTTCATATATCGTATGGCACTCTCTCAATCTCCTGCCTTCCAGCTTTGCACACTCTGAGATCTTTTGTAGAGGAAAAATGAGCTCATTTCAGAGCTGAATGGACTTTACTGTGATCAAATAAGCTTTTCTGAACTTTCAAATATTTTGGCAAACTTAATTTCACTAATTGATCTTGCTTTCATCTGAGGCACTGGCATCCCGCACAGCAGCAGGGGTAGGTCCCAGTTTTGCCCTCCCATGCAGGGGTGGCTCGCGATGTGTGCCTGCTATGCCATGCTGGGGCACATGCACAGAGCGGCACCTTCCCACCCTGCCCTTCCCACCAGCAGCACAAACACCTGTGGCTTTGTGACTTGCTGCCTGGGGGTTCACAGGCACCATAAGCATGCAGCTGTTTGAGATCTGCTCTGTTGTCAGATACCCGCTCCCTTTCACTCCTGAGGAAAAGGTAACAGCTCAGGTCCAGCCTCTTCCTCTGACTGTCCTGGGCCACATCTCTACAACACCATGGGGAACAGTGCAGCACACTCCCAGAGAGAGTCAAGCGACTGGGCAGGACCAGGTTTTGGCTGTTACTACTTTGGATGCCCAAAGCAGTTCTGCTACATTTGTATGCTGTTGGGTCGAAGCTATTAAGCACACGTTTCAGTTGGAGATGTGAAAGACTGTGATAAGCTCCTGGAAAAAAACGTAAAATCTCCTTCACATGAGGTTTAGAATGACAAGTTAAAAATGACCTGTCAGGAAGGTGTATGGATACCTGATCCTGCATTAGTGCTGGTCAGTTTCAGGTCCAAGTTTTTTCCACCCTGCAGTTTCTACAATACCTAGCTAAGAGCTTCCTTTCTCCACTGGGAATCAGCTCTTAGGTTTAAAATCTCCAGCCACAGCTTCCTTATTGCACAGCCATGCATAGACCAGTTGAATCTGAACAAAATCTCTTCCGGCACTAGTGCTTCTAGTTACTTCTGACTTGTCTCATATGGGCAGCACATCAGGATGGCATCATATCCCCAGGCTCATGCAGCAATCCCAGCCCACCACCACCTTGGTGATGTTGCTTGAGCCTACACTCTCCTTCTCATACAGAGAATCACCTTAAAGAGACCATTTCACTCCTCTTGCACCTGCTTCACATTTGCCTTGATCACACATTGAAGTGTACAAAAGAAATATTGTCATACTACTTTGTAATCTTTTCATGTCACCTTGTAAGTTTCTATGGATATTGATGTGTTATTACAGAAAACAGCTCTTGTTGGGGAGCACACAACTATTTCTGGCCTGGTAATCAGATAAGAATATTGCAGAAGGGAGAGTCTACCACATGCTCCAGAATACTTTGAAGATTGATTGCAAATATTTTTTTTGTTTAGATTGAGCTGACTTTAGATTAATTAGAACTGCTGTTAATAAACAGCGAATGTCTTTATGTTGAATATTGCTGCCAGTTACTCCATTTAATTGTGCTCACAGTGAGAGTAGTAACAAAAGGTCTTATGGGAATCATTACATTCCCTCACTGTGAAAGGATTTCTTCTTGTTTATCTTAAATACTCTTACTGACAGTTCAGGCATTCAGCTTTAAAAAGTTCCCCATCACTTTCTTGGCCTGACACTGGCAATTCTCAACCACTGTCACCACCCTATTACCCAAAATGTGCACAAAAGCTTCCATTCAGATCTCTAGAATGCTGCTTTTTTATTAATTAGCTGTAATACTACAGTTACTACTACAATACTATTGCAGTAGTCCCAATGTGTATCATGATAATAACATTTCTGATATGCAAATATAAATAAATTAATATTACAGCCTAAAGTGGTTACAGCATTTCCCTGTGATCCCCTGGTTAGGACCCAAACCCTGGGGCAATGATACCTGTATTCTCACACTCATGCCCAGTCTGCTGTCTTGGGCCTGTCTTCAAACATCTGCACCCTTTGTTTTCATCATTTGTGAAACAGAGACAATGACACCTTTGTAGACTTTCTTTATAATGTTTGTGAAAAGCTTTGAAATACTGGGTTTAAAAATGCTAGCAAAACCCAAAGTAAAGTTAGGTGCTTGGTTTGTTTCATTGTGTCTTACCTAGAATCTATGTCATCAGCAGGTCCAACTCTAAATGGCCTGGTGACGGGGGAAGAAAAAACCCAGACTGTAGGCATGATAAAAGATTAGAAACAAAAGATGTCTAAAACAGGCTTGCTACCTGGCATTCACCAGGCTTTTGTTTAGCTGTCCCAGAGATCTGCTGGACCGTGCCCAGGGTAGCTGGACTCAGGTAAACCTGAGCCCATCCTGCCCATACTCCAACCTGGCCAGCTGTGAGCCAGCTGTGGTCTGCAAGCCAGGTAACCATGTCCAAGCTGAGACACCCTGTGTTAGCACGGGTCAGGGCTTTCAGGTCAGAGCTTGGCCATATTCAGTTAGCTCAAAGGATTCTTGGACTGTCTACACCAGTACAAATACACCTGGCCATATTCAGTATATTCCCCATCTCCAGACAGGTATTGTTATTGTTAAACCTCTCACTGCAATAATTTGCATCTCACAAATACTAGGTCTCTATTTACCTCTGTTCACAAACTTGCTTCCCTACAGTCCTCGTTCTTTAGGAAAGGGAATCACAGGTCGCTGCATCAGAAGGGACTCATGGATTTTCAACAGAGCAGACAAAAATGCATTTTGCCTCCCTGTGGATGAGAGGTCAGACTTTCTGTGATTGGAGAGGAGAGCAAAAGGCAGAGGTAAGACAGAGGGGGAGCCCTCATTACTCATCCTGCCATTGGAAGAGGCCCTAAGCTCAACAACTCCTACCCTCCTGCTCATTCCTGCCAAAGACCATGCTGACAAGCCAAGGAGCAGGACCTCCAACAGACCAAGCAAGCTGCAGAGCCTTTTTGCTGCCTCTTGACATCTCCCACCCTTGATAATGCTCTGCTTTGCCTATGCCAGCAGCTGGCCCTGAGTGTAGCCTACCTCTACAAACAGCACTCTCCGTTTCCAGTGCCCCCCCAGCTCTCATTGTGAGTGTGGGCCCTGGGGCACTGGCAGCCATGGCTGTGGGAGTACAGGAGCTGCTGTTGTCCTTGTGGTCTAAACCTTTGTCTCTGACAGGATTTAATGCCAACTTCATCTGAGAAGGGCTTTAGAAAATCTGTGCAAGCAATTAGGGGATGAACCGCCTCCAAGGAAACTTTCTCTCTAACCCTTATTAGTAGTTAGAGGTTGGCCGCAAAGCAAGTAGCTTTACATTCTCAGACTTGCAGACACCATTATGATGGATGCCCCGACAGGAGCCAATTCAAAACAGATACACGGCACTTTGTTCGGTAATGTGGGTGCACTGGTTCGCATGAGGTACTAGCACTGCAACTCCATACTGGATTGACATGGCTTTATCTTTTCTAAGCACTGGTCTTTGAGAGATTAATAAAAAATTTTTTAATCTAAAGCCAAAATAACTTGATTTTGACAAGACTTCAAATTGCCCTGAAACCAAAACCAGACAATCTAGGAGCATTTAAAAATGAAATCTGTTATGAAAACTCATTTATTTTTAGGGGGCTTAAAAATATTGTTATTGACATCTCATGCAGTAGTGTAGCAATGCTGTCTCACAAGACATGTAATGTTGTACAATACCTTCAATATTCTATGAGCTGATTCTCATGTTTTATTTTATATATGGACAGCTGCGTCTTAGTCAAGACAGAAACTCTTATTTTATGGATTGGGAGGTCTTCTGTTTGTACTGTGACACATTTTTTACAGAATATTTCAACAGAATTTCCATTCCACAGGAAGTTTCAGACTGTTTTCCTTCTGATGGAGAGCAATTTGCAAAGTGACAATATTTTCCATGACATGGAAATCCCATCTTTTAACTCATTCCTGTTCCAAAGCAAAGAACTGTGTGGGTGACTCCCTTCCATCTCACTCCCAGCTCCAATGCCAATCCTGTCACTTCCTGCATTACTTACTGTTGCTTTTCAGCTCAGGATTTATGTCTCCAAGGTTAGCAGGTATGATTCTGAGCTAGGAAGAAGATTTAATGAAAGGAGCATGCCATTTTTTTAGAGCTGTCTCTCTTCACATCAGAATCACACTCCAAAGCCAAAGTCATAGCACTGCATTTTCCAGGTCATAAGAGTTATTATGACCTGGTCTTGAAGGGAGTTGGGTCCTGAGTTGTGCAACCATTTTGCAGATCCTTTTATTTGCATGAACAGCTTCATCTGTAATCATACATGCACCATATGCAAAGTCCTGTTTGCAATTCACATAAATTATTAATTCACAGCTTAAGCTGCACATTTCCTCTATTAGTCACATTTCTTACAGGCTTCTCATTACTGCAACGTGGAACTCCTCTGCGGACTGCATATGGAAGTGCAGTGATTAATTGTGGGAATCAAAAGGTATGTAAAAGACATAATTTAGCACCAAAGTCAACATAGAAATTTCCCTAGCACAAACCTCAAGCAAGCAGTAGTTACTGAAGTTTATATTACTGCAAACTTTTTCAGTGTTTGAAGACAATGTATTTTCAGTTTGTCCAATACCAAATGGACAACAGGAGTTTGGGAACTATTTGTAGGGATTAATGACTAGCTGGGAGGAGCCGATGGCTCAAACGTAGTTGAGGGCCATTAATCGTGGACAGTCATTAATTCTCAGGCAACACCCAGTTTCAGAGTTGTTACTCTTATGAATCGTTGTTTAAAATAATGTGTATCAATGTTTTTAGGGTTAGGTAGTTATAATCAGCATGTATGGGGCATTTCTAGAAAATTAACGCTTTGTATGTTAGGCAGATTGCTTATGTCAGCTTTCCCCATGGCTCTCATTTGCTAATATAATTTATTTTGGATGATGGATTGTGGTTTATGTTCTTATACACTCCCAGTACAGGATACTTAAGTCACATCTATTGATTTTTCAACAGCTTCCGTGTGTGTGTGTGTGTGTGTGTGTGTGTCTGTGTGTGTGTGTCTGTGTGTGTGTGTGTCCGCCTTTTAAGATAGTGTATTGCAGGAGACAAACTCCACATTGATACATCTGACATGATTTGTAAAAACCAAAGGAAAGAATTTTAGGTAAATCATAAATGAAAGGGAAAACATCCCAGGATGTTGCAGGTTATGTGAGTATGCAAGAAAAGGACAAAGGAAGGTAGAGCAAACTGCTGACAACAGTCATACCTGCAAGGTATTTTTAAGTCAACTGCAAACATGCAGACACATGCCTGTTGGACATGCTGCAGACTTCTCCAAGATGGGTACAGGACTAGTAAAAATGTGCAAGTTCAAAGAACTATGAGAAGCTCAGGAAAATGATGCTGGCATATGAACTAGTTTTCTTATCAGGCCTCCAATTAAAACCTTGCCAATCATAACCTATATCTATTTTTATGGGTTGCATGAAATGAAGATGTAGTTTCAGTTCCATTCTCAGCAAAGGCCTATTTGCATCACATAAGTCATCATCAGAGAAGATGTTAATATGACTTCCTTGTTGGGGAAGCCAAGACCTAAAGGACTATGGAAAATGAAGCTTCCTTTTCCCATTAGAGTTGTTTTCTCCAGGTTGAGTTGGAAAAGTTTTGGTAGTGAAACACAAAAAAATATTCCTGTCCTATATATGTCTCCCAGGTGTCTCAGTGTGCCTAGTTAACACCTTTCACAAGTGCAATATCCATTTTTAATGGTCATTTTAAGGAAAGAAAAATCTATTGGTTTTTCGAATATGACTACTAAAGCCAGCAAGCAGACAAATAAAACAGAGAGCACATGAGCAGCTGCAGATGTAATCCAGGCAGCCAAAAGACTAGTGCAAGCATATTCTTCTAGATCTCAAAGCCTGCCAGAGGACATCCTCTCCTCTCCTCTCCTCTTCAGATC
>VYZV01045339.1:74189-107850 GCA_013401275.1 Pandion haliaetus
CTACAGAAAAAAAAAAAAAAATAGAGTTTCTCCCTCTGTGCTGATTGTAAAATGCAAAATATTCCTCCTGAGCAACACAGCCCAAGGTCTCAGTGCTACTGCTTTTTTCATATCTATCTCAATTCCTTGCTGCAGGAATTCTACCTAAAAATTTATTAATCCCTTGCTCGTGTCTTCTTATTTCTCTCCAAAAAAGGAAATAACCTATTTCAAGAGACCAAAGATTCCTCACCGCCCAGGAGTCATGACAAATTCAGCCCTGGGGAGGAGCAGTGGCTCCACATTAGCCAAAGTATACACTGAAATGCTGTTCTGGTGCTTATGGTTTCCAAAGAAGTGTCATGTGGCAAAGATGTCACTTGGTACTTGATAGTTTAATCAAACCCTCAGGGGTAGAAGACATTAATTATCTTGTAGTACAAAAACATTATTCCCTTCCCAAAGTGACATCATTTCAGTATGACAAATGCATCTCCTTTCACTTTTCTGACTGGAAAGCTAACACCAAATAATTCATCAATGGTATCATTTTTTCTTTAACAGCATTGTTGCTTGTATGGAAAACATTGCACAAAGGAAGAATATTGCCATGAGCATGGTGGCAAAAGTCAGGCCTCTGAAATGGATTGAAGCCTCTCCCATCCTGCCATCTTTCCCTTAGTGTTTGTTAAGCAGCAGGTTATTCTCAGTTTCTACTTATCTGTTGGAAACTAACCTTGGCATTGGGGTCCTTTTACCCATTTACAGATGTTTACCTCGCTGTAAGGTAACTATTCAGATACTGAGTGCTTGACTATCTCCTTGGGTTTCCATTTAAAAGTGCTCTGCTGAGGCATAAACTTACTCCAGTTTGCAAGGAGACTTTAATTCAAATGGACATAAACATTTTGATTATAGCCAAAGGCCAGGCTGGTGCTGAGGTTTTGTACTCACCTTTAACAAATGCTTTTGTTTACTGCCGGCCCAGATGATAATTTTGTCTGGCTACACCCAAGAGACATCAGCATTTCTAATGCATCTCCAGCTATCAAGGAAAAAAGCCAGACTCCAGCAGTCAACCTCTTCCAGCAGAAGATTGGGTGTTTGATTAAGTTTCAGGTTTATGACTTGGAGAAGGCACTCGGGGGAGGTTTCGGCATGGAGCCGGCAGGTGCGTTCATCCTCAGGCCCATGGCGTGCACGTGCTGCTGCTGGCAGAGCTCCTATGCAGGGTTGCACTGGCGCCGGAAAGCCAAAGCAGCCCTCAGGGCCCTGCCAGCACCACTCCCCAGGGCTCCCCCACCCTGCCCAGGGCCCAGGAGCCCATTTCATCATCCCCTGGGGCCATCAGTCCCTGCCCCAGCGGTGCTGCAGCAGTGCCGGTCTCCATTTCCCCACAGCCATGCCCCACATCCTGGCCTGGCCTCAGCCCCTCCCTAGGATGGTGCCTGATGCCTGGAGGTGGGGCTGCCCCATTGCCCCCTGGCTGCCTGCTCCCAGCTGGGATGGTGGGACGGACCCCAGCTGCCAGGCCCGGCAGCAGTAAGCAGTACCACAATCAGCAGTATCCAAAAGGGAGGCTCTTGTCAGCAGCCCATCAGGCAACAAAAGCATCCTGGCACCATTTTAGCTGAGGAAAACAGAAAGAGCTCTTGGAACTGCTGTAAAGTGGTGACAGCTACCAGCATGGCTTTCATTTATTTCTGTGAATGTCCTTACATGCAGCAATTGCTATGCAAGTGATACATTTCATTGCAGACAGCTCAGCTTTTGCTTTTAGCTGGAAATTTGTTGGACGGTAAGGGTGATTTCAGAGTGGCTGGTGAACTACAGTTTGCTGGAAATGGCCGTTCCGGTGGTCATGGGCCAGCACACCTGGGCCAGCACCCCTGCAGGAGATCTGCAGGTGTCATCCCAATGGAGACCCTGCAATAAAGGGTCAATTTGAGAATAATGCCTCTTGGGATGACTGTCCCCTTGATACATAGTGATGCTGTGAGAGACCATCTGACACCCAAGAGCAACACAAAGCTGTTACACATGCTTCTCTGGAAAGCCGGGCCCTTAGCGAGCACACAGGTGTTTAAAGCAGGTGCAAGGGTGGGCTTAGATGATATTTACAGGTGGCTGTGCATAGAGCCAGCAGGCAAGCAAGATTCAGCACCCATTCCCAAGAAGGACTGCAGCTTCTGGCAGGGGTGTGCAGACTCCACGCGGTTCCTCAGTGGGATGCTTGGCAAGAAGAAATGAAGTGTGAGACAGAGGAAACAGGAGACACAACAAAAGAGAGACACTCTTAGTCATAAAGCTAGCAAGGGGTGAATGAAAGCAGGGTGGAAATGACTGATTTTTGTCTTGACATATGAACACAGGGATTTCCCCCTTTCCTGTGGAAGTGAGAGCTTGGCCATGCGTGGTCAGATACTGGCATAGAGTTTCATATCCCCCAGATTCACCCTCTCATATGAGCATGTTTTGTACCACAGACCTGCGCTGCTCTCTGGCACATTGGCTTTTCTCCACATGGCTGGCAGATAATGTAATACCATGGGTGCCACTAACTTTCACAGTGTTTCAGGCCCCTGCCCCTGCCTTTCTGAGTGATGATAGAGAGTAATGGAGAGAAGAAAGGGCAAATACCAAGAATCAGAGTCTTCTCCAGCAATTCTGCTTTGCGCATCAGTTCAGAAGGGTTGGAAGAAGATTTCCTCTCCTGCATGGTGCCATTTACTCCTCATCCATATCTGAAGGTTTGTCTCAAGCTGCAATCCTATGATCTCATGACCTACAGTTTTACCTTCACTTGTGCCTTATTGTTCAATACTGCAAACACGATCTTGTTCACTTGGCCTGCATGCATGACATCATTTAGCTCTACTGGACTTCTAACTTGAGCCTGTGCTATCTGTGGCATAAACAGCCTACTTCCGTGTGCTACTTAACTGCACACTAATACTCCTCTGTCTAGGAAGCCACTACACTGACTCACACAGAATTTATTTACAAGGTACATTGCAGACAGATGTTTCAGCACTCAAGGCCGACTGGAAGGTGTGTAGCCATGTTCGAGAAGTGTTAAGCCACAGCTGCAAGTTTATGAGTTGGGCTCTGCACCGTAGTAACTACAGTCACAGTTCAGAGCACAAGCAGAGGGAGCTCATATTTGCTGGTGAGTGACCACATAGCTATAGATATAGGTATAAGGAAGTGAATAACAACATGAAAAGCCACATACAAAAATTTGCCGGAATGAAGATGCTCAGTATGTTTTACTTTGTTAAAGAGTATGAAGTTCAAAGATGGCAACTTCAACTTTATGAAATCCAGCAATGAGGATGCAAACATGTATCACCATAACAACATTATTAATCATAGCTGGATTGAAGAGAAAAGGGGGAGAAAAGTGTTTTTGACAGTAGCACCTGTAGGTCAAAACAGTCTGAAGTTTATTCTCTGTTTTATGAGACTGAGTGAAATGATGTGCAACAAGCCTCAGATATGGAGAAAAATCCAGTGTCAGAGGATACCAGGGCAAAGTACCCTCTGAGCCCTCAGAGTCCTCCTGGCTACTACCATGCACAGTCCTCAGCATCACTGGTGGTTCATCTTCCTACACCCTTCTTCCACCTCATGCTTCTCATCATTTGGTGCTGTCATTACTGATTACGGTATGTTTAATGTTCAAGTGACCTACGTTACTCCTTCATGGCTGGTAGCCACCTCCTCCCCATCCTCAGCTAAGATGTAATACTTGACAACAGATGAAAAGCATGTATGTATCCTCCAGACTACGAGATTTACTTATACCCCTCCAGAGATGTTTTACTTTACCCTGAAGTCAAACAGGAGCATGCATTTAGATACAGACTTACCTCATTCTGTCTTAGGGAAAAAAACAGAGGGATAGGGTAACAGAAGACTAATGTGCACACCATCTCACCTGGGCTTGGCACTGCTGTAAGATTTAACTAGTCCTAAATTTTCAGGTCCCTCATCACCTGGAAGAGGAAGTGCAGTCTGCCTTCCTTCCATGTCCTGACTCTGCCTTGTAGCTTCAAGCTGACGCTTTTAAGTCTTAAAGTCCTTTTCTCCTAATTTTCTTCCCCAGGGTCTCCTTCCCCTTGCAGGCTTACCTGTAATGCACATCAGGAAGTGGTGGTAAGCCCACAAGTCTCAATACTTGAATTACTAGCCAGGCATCAGCGAGTATCTGCCTACACACGACTACACATCTGCAGGAAGGAAGGGGTAAAACCATCTTAGACTGAAATCACAACCTGCCCAGCTGTAGCTCACAATGTGGTATAAGTAAAAAGGCAAAAGGTACATGTAACTTGCCAAAAAAAGTCTCTGTCTTACCACTTAGTTGTACACGGCAACTAAGGGAGCCCATACAAGGTAAAAATCAGTTTAATGTAGGAAGTCTCTTATGTGATGAGGGAGCTATAATATAGCGTAGTGTCTTTGTATTTTCCTATATACTTAAAGCATATGCATCTGGAATGGCTCCACATTTTCAGTGTCTAAAATCTAATTTTATGTTTACTAGTCAACAGAAGTCAAATTAATTCAGTGTCCTGCATCAACAACACACTTTGATAATCAAATTACATATTTAACACTAGCCCATAGAATATGATCTCTGACAGGTTGTGATCCAGTCTCCTCTCTCAGCTCCCAGTGAAGTCCACAGTCTCACTCAGTCTTGGATTCGACTTTAAGAACTGCACATAGCAAAATGGTGTGTGCAGAGGGAGGGTAGGAGAGCTGCAGCCTGCACACTGGACTGTGTTGTTAGAGTAGCTGAGGACTTTCCAGGCACAAAGTTGAAATGCCTGAAGGTGTTATAAAGTGATACCATATTAAGTAAGGCCACTGAATGGGCTTCATCCATTTTGACAGTCTCAGTTCTCCACAGCTAAAGGGAGGGAAACAAAGCATCATAGGCATGGAACAGATCTCTAGGCACCATCCAATCTATTTGTCCACCTTATTACTTCTTCTAGTTTTTAACACAGGCTTGGAAATTTACATTATTTCTTTCTTCTTTATTGTATTTGAAGATTTACATCCCTCCTCAATTTGGTCATTTGTCATAGGTATATTTTGGGTTCCTATCCCCTTAAAAGCAAAATAAAACAACAAATCACATATCCTAAGCATTGTTCAATCCCTCCTGGTGTCAAGCAGTCTCACAGAGCAAGCTATTGCACAGGGAGGACTATGGGATGTGCAGACTCCATCTGCCCCTTAAGTGTGTGTGCAGCACCGGGCCAGCAGCATGCTGAGCCGGTGCTCCGTTCCACAGAGACACTTTCCACGTTTATTGTTCTTGATTAGAAAAACATTCCAAATTTTGGAATTGACATTTAAGACTGAATAAAGTTCCAGTTTGGTTTTATCAGGACAAACTTTAAAATAGATTGTCTATTAGCCTTTGTTACTATATTTCTTTTATGAGTGTGAGTGGGAAGAGCATTAAGGAAGACCATAAATCAGATGCATACTTCTGGTGAGTGCAGGAAATCCTTTAACCTTTATGTTTCATAGAAATAAGTGAATAAATGCAGATTTATTCATATTGTCTACATTTTCTGAAACATCACCCGAGGAGGCATTTCCAGAAGCAAAATGATCAGAAGAAGAAAAGAGACAACTAAAAAAATCCCCCCAAAATGTAGCGATGCCTAAAGCACCCATTAAAAGCCATTGCCTCCTACTCATATAAGACAGAAGAGGCAAAAAAACCCCTGCATTTATTTTCTTTTGTGTTTTTGGGTTGGGAGTGGGGGATAAAGAAACACCATGGTACTGAGACTTGAGACAATTCTCTTAACACCAATAGCGTGCAAGCATGTCCGTTGGAAAATAATCTGCCCGTAGTGACTAACTCCCAGCAGAAACTTGGCTACTTGCCAAAATGTAAATATCCCTTCATGTATGCAGAAAATAATTTTCGGCAAACCCAGAGCTGGTCTAGCAGGATGGGAGATTCTGAGCAGCGCACCATGCATATATTCTTACTGGAATGGGTTAAAAGGCACTCACAGCAGCATGTTATGGATGACACCAGCGAGAATTTAAGCATGCAGCATAATGGTAAAGCGATTAATAAGAGCAGTTGCTAACAGTTGCACAACAGAGGAGTGTTTTAAAATTCCTGTGCTCTTTAACAATAATGTGGAGAGACACTGTGAAAGGGGAGGAAAAAAAAAAAAAAAGCCTGGCATGGAAGGGACATTCCTTCAGTTCCTCTCAAAAGTTTGAAAAACCTCTGGATAGGAAAATACTATTGAGCAGCCAATTCTTTCCACATTTGGCTAAGCCCAATGCCCAAAATACACAGAACACTACTTCACTTTGAAAGGATTGCAATACTCCTATCTGAGTCATCTGAAAGCAAATAAAATGAGACCTAAACAAATAAACCTAATTGTGCATGGAAACAAATCCAGCTCTCCAGCTTGGCCATGGCTTTGTTTTTGTTAGTTTAAAGCCTGCATATGCAGTTTTAGTGGCATCAGGAGTTATACAAATATTGACAACAAATTGCCAAATGTTGTTTTTTTCCCCTCAGTGCACAGTGTGTAGAAGCTGGGGGAATGCTTCTAGGAACCTTCCCTAGTGCACTGAACCAAATCACAGCTTGATGGGATCCACTCCAGCCTCTTCTCTGAAGGGTAGACACTAATGAGATTGAGCTTGTTGATTGCTATCGTCAAAGTCTTTTATTTTTCACTGTGAACTCTGCTGAACACAAACTTAGGCTTTCGAAATGTAGCCCAAATGTTTGCACCCTAGCCAGGGCATTGTCACATGCTCTGTCCTCCACCCCATGATTTGTTGCTAGTTTGTGTCATTCTTAACCTGCTTCTGGTGGTTCGGCCAGGAGAGAAACAAATAATGATGACAAGTGAGAAAACCAAGCTGCTCTCCGACATCCTTCCTTTAAAATGCTATTGCCACTTGCTGGTTGTGGAGAAGGGGCAGTTGCCCTGAAATAGAAATCACTCATGAAATCCTGCTGTCAACTGTCAAAGGTAAATTTCAATCAAGTTGGTCTGAATCCTTAGCAGCTTGCAAGAAGAAATGAGAATATGTCAAATCTTGATCTGTCACAAGCCAAAGTTAGCAAAAATATATTTACATTTGACTTTTAAATGAAGCCCAGACTTTCCTCTCACACAGAGCCAACAAAACAACACATTTTCTTCTTCTTTTCCTCAAATTCACAAGACACCTACAACTTTTATTATTCTAGCTGGCTGGATAACAAGGTTTCCATTTTGCAAAAACATAATCTTTTAATCCCAGTTTAAAAAAAAAAAAGAAAAAGAAGGAAGAATTTTTATAATTTTTAATGAAGACCCTAAGAGTTTTCACACAAAGAAACCACAGAAATCAGACTCATGCACTCTCCTCAAAAGCCCAATGGTTAAAACACTTGTCTACAATACTGGAGAGATTAATTTATATTCCTATTTTTCCTAATTCATCATGAGAACTTAGAACTTGGTCATGTACATCTTGGAGATCACCCAATGACCAGGTTATTGAACACCCTGCAATGGGCTTCTCTCTCCTATAAGAAATTGCATGCTACACATAAGAAACTCCCCTAAGAATTTCATTACAAGTACTGAATTTCCAGGAAAAGTTTTAGGTTTTAGTATTAACATCACCAGCATAAAAGTTCTTGACTAATTGTACATCTCTTAGCTTTCATTATAACATCCACTCTTCGGTTATTGTAGCATTATATGTTCAGTATATTCGGGAAGACCTCAGTGTATTCAGTAGGACGTATGCAGAAGCATCTACATATGCTTTCTGTATTGTATTTCTTACCATAGTGCAAGTGCCCTTAAGCACTTGCACAGTAAAGGGTGAATCATTAAATCAGTGGAAGGAAGACATAGTGGAAAGGCATGAGAACTTGGGGGTTTGTGAGAAAATGGAGGAAAAAAGATCCTCTCTATTTCACTAACTCTGGACGTTCATAAAAAAACCCAACACAATGCTTGGGACTGTTCGTGCTGTGAGCAAACACTGAAATATGACATGGCATCAAGGCAAGTTGCGTTATATGATATTCAGGCAGCTGCTGTGATGGCAGTTTCAATCCACCAACTGGTTCAACGAAACAAATCTGAAATGTAAAAGCTAGATTTCCACCAAAATATTTCATTAATATTACATGCATGTAAGTCAGGGAACTCAGACTACTAATCCCCACAGCTACACTAAGTCAGCCCTGGAGGACAAAGCGACAACGCAGCTGCACAGATAGGGTCTCAGAAGGTATTCTAGGTTTCAGTTTGCTGATTAGAACGTGCAAAATTTCTCTAACAATGTTTTGTTAGTGTATTTTCTTTGAAATTTGTTGAAGGGGGAAAATACCTGTTGCTTTTCTGTGGAATGCAAGTATGAAATGACTGCGCACCAACATATGAAGATAGCCAGATATAGCCAAATTTGTATGAACACCTACTAGTGGAAAGTCCCACCCTGTGCAACAGACCTCAGCAACATGCTTTATGTCAGAGGAGGAGAAGAGAGCTGAATCTTCTTCCGTCCTTGATTGCAAATTGGGCACCAACGAGCTTCCTTAGCATATGCCACCCTTGAAACCTGGCCTGCACTAAAAACAGTCCCATCCTCTCTGAAGCCCCAGCAGCCAGTCTGTCAGCGCAGGGGGTGGGTTGCCATAATCCCTCGCAAGAAGCGCAGACCCATTGTGCGCAGCACCAGAGCCTTGCTTGCCTCATCTCAGCTGAAATACCTGCAGGTCTCACAGCATGCGGGAGGGAGAATGACCTACCATCAAAAGTCACCAGCAAGGCAGCAGAACGACATACTTCCTAGTGAATTAAGAGAGCAAGCAGGAGGGCAGGCTTTGTCTGATTTAGCAAAGCACCTGCTCTCATGGAGAGATCCATTCAGACCACTTTCAAATTTCCAGAGATTAAAGCAACAGGGAATGAGGAGAAGTAGAAAGGAAAGCGGCATCCTAAACTGTCTGTAAAACAGAGCAATGTATGTCTGGATAACAGATTACTGGATTACAGTAAAGGGCACCTCACCAGCCTACTCTCTCCTCCCCACCTCTTCTGTCTCTCTTTTTCTCACCCCCTCACCCACTCTTCCTCAGGCTGGGCACCTTCTTGAGCACTGAGGCAAGTCAATTAAAACCAAATAAAAACTATAAATATCACACATAGGAAGGAGACTGCCCTCCCAATGCTGACAGCTGCTGCTGCCAGCCTGAACTGCGCAGGGGCACTGAGTGTCATCCCTCCTGACCCTCCCTCCCACCAACTCCCTCACCCGACAGCTCCCAAGACGCCGAGGTGTGAGTTTCCCACCGCAGCATGCAAACTCCCCCTGAGCACAACAAAGCAAACTGTCATTTTCCACCCTGGCTGCCATTGTGGATGCTCATGTTGGCGTCTGCTTGCATTTGCACAGTACTGGACACTGCAGAGTGTACAAACTGTTCCATATGGCACATGGAGGGAAATGTCCTGTGCAGAGAAAGCCACGCTAGCAGTACATTATGAAGCTGAATTTAGCAGTCATGTTACCGTATAGAGCCCCTGGTCTGTATTCGACTTGGCACATCTGAATTATTAAAGGATAAATGAGAAAACTCATACTTCTCAGTTCATGAAAACGCAGCAAGAGGGGCTTCTAGCAAGTCTGTGCACTTTATCTCGGGATTTCTACCTGTCACCCTTCTGCTTGGTATTTGCCAGAAGTTTAACTGTTTCTTACAATCTTCATTGTCCTGTTTAAATAGCTTTTACTTCTTCCTCTTAACTTTCTAGGCCACCTACTTGTTTAATATCTGATCTTCTCATGCTAATTATTTGACTGCTATTTCTGAGACAGTTTGTGAAGTTATTTACCTTGCTGAAGTGACATAAGTTCTTCCCCCCCACCCCCTGTCTGTCTGGTTTCCCCCCTCTAGTCTGGCTTAAGTGACAAACTCTCTCCCCTAGCCAAACATTTGTTTTTACAAGGTATTTTTATACCATCACCTCTTCCCTGCATCTCCCCCGCCTACCCACCACAAACATATGCTGTGGTGGGAGGACATTCTGGTTTCACATCATTTGCAATGTTAAGGTGACAAATTTCCCCTCCTTCAAGTATTTTTTTTTTTTTTCAAGATCTGGTTGTAAAATGCAGATTGCAAAGGGCTAGTTTCTCTTTGCCTTTTTTACCCTCTGCATGGAGACATCCTTCTTTGCTTAGTGGAAGAGAAGGCAAAAACCACTTGATTTATGTTATTTGAAACCTATTTATGCTATAAAAACATTCAAAAATATACAGAAAGAATATTGTCTGTGTTGATAGATTCCTTTTATTCATCCCAAGGAAGACAGGAATGGTAAAGATTTCCAAGAAAGCAGGCAAATGTAACCACCCTACTGACTTCATTAGTCTATCACAGTCTGTTTTTCCCTGTATTAAAATGCACATGCAGTCACATTTGCACAGTAAAAACAACCTCAAGTGCTCTAAGCATCAGGCTTGGAACCATGAAAAACATGACTGTGGCCTTCATCATACCCAATTAGGGATACGTGTACTCAGCAGTGATTCTGGTGTGGTGAAGAAATGCCCAAGCCAGCTTTAAATTAGGCAGGAACAATCTAGTTAAAACAGCACAGAGCCCAAACTGGGCTCAGCCACTCTAAATATTTACCCTACTCTGAGCTAGAGGTTGCAGGGCCATACATACTACCACAACTGGAGAACTTCCAGTACCTACATTCAGATCTAACTTCGCAGTGGTGATGTGCTAAACATCCTGGTCATTCTAGCAGCATACACGCATGGAATGGGCCAAATTAAGACTGTTTACAAAAAGACTGAGTTTACATGGCAGGACGGCTGAAAAATGCCTTTTATATGGAGACTGTATCTATTCAACACACACCATTAGACTTTTTGCAGTCTTATTGCCTGTCCCAGGACCAAAATGAATATTGTTCCAGCATGTCAGCTGCATTTTAATTCCCATTTTATGCAGAACTTTTAGTGCAACACAAGACAACCAAAAAAAATATGCATCAATAATGCATCTTTGTTAATTTAATCTTGTGGTGATTTTGTCTCACCTAAGAAGGGCAAAGAAAGATAAATTTGAAAAACAAAACAGGGTGGGTCAACTCATCACCAGCAGTGGGGGAACAAAAAGGGAAAGTACTAAACAGTGAAGTGTATTTATACTGTGTGGCAACAGGCTCCACAGAACAAATTATTAGCAGAAGGAGCCACTCACAGCACATGCAAGGCTTCCCTCAAATCAAACAGATATGGGTGTCACTGTGGGCAGCCACAGAGCAGAGAGAACGAAGAGAGAGGAAAAAAACCCTCTCCACAGAGTGAAAACATTTTGTAGTTAAGGGACTCAGAGCAGAAGTGGGTAGTGCCTTTTGTTTCACTTTGGTTCTAGCAAGGTCATTTGGGGAAAATGTCCGCAGAAAACCACCAGGAGTGAGCTGAGCAAAGGAGGAGAAGGGAACAATGCAAGTTTCTCAGTAAAAAAAAGTACACAAGTTGGAAGGACATGAACTGTTTGTGCATTCCAAGAATTTTTGGAGATTGCCCCCTTTTGCATGTTGTGGAAAAGCAAGTAGAGGATGACTAGACCATCGCAGAGGAACCATCCACCACAATTATCTGGGGATACACTGGAGAGGAAGAGCCATCCCCCAATTATTCCGGAGCTATCAGTCTCCAGGGCTCTGCTGGAAACTGTTCAGGGCAGTACAGTTCTGTTGGCTCCTAACTCATCGCCTAACCCCTGGCACATACACAGAACCAGGTGATATTTATTTGGCAGCACATTCTTTACTAGAAAAAGAATATGAAATTCCCTGCATTAACACCTTGCTGTTGGCTAAAGATACAGTCCTCTTCTGTATGCCACTGAAGACTAACAAGCGACCTCTGGATATCAAAATAAGCACCCAAAGAGGTATCTGTTGGTCCATGAGGAAAATACACGTGCGCATGAAGAGACTACTTCTCTCCCTTCTGGGTCACTGGACATTTCCCTGTATTAGCCATTAGCTGAAAATTCACTCAGCAGGCAGACATGGCACAACCTAGCCTGAACCTATTTTCACTAGTGATAATCTACTCAATATTTAACTTTTTCCATTTCCCTCCCCTCAGAAGCAGTAGAAGAAAGACATATCTTTGTGACTTGCCTTTTGTCTTCTGTCCAGGTCTTGGATTTTTTTTGCTCCTAAAACCAGGACAAATGTATCTTTATGCTAAAGTGACTGCAGCTCACGTGTACCTACCTGAGCTAGCCGTGCAGTGGCCCACTCAGGTCCCGTTACCAATGTAGCTGTGTCAGCATGAGCTCAGCACCAGATGCAGAAACCATCTATGCAGCTAAGGAAACACTCGGCCAAGCAGCCATAGCACTACCAAACTCAGCATAGGCTATATGGATGGCAGTATCCGAAACAAGCAGTATAAAGCTGGCTCAAATATGTCTGCAAACACTGGTATTACCCTACATTTGTTAACACTATCAAAATGTTCAGAGATTTTGGGTGAAAGATGCTACATCAGCACAAAAGCATTCCCACAGCAGTAAACACACTTGGCTGGACCACTGCCTTTTCTTAAGCTCTGATTTGCTTCAAGTAAATACAGTCATTTATTGCATGTTTCACCTTGTCGTAGAACATCTGCTGTCTATGAGAAGCCAAATAGCAGACAGACTCTCAATCCTCCTGAGATACCTCTGGCTAACAGCACGCATAGCTTTCCTCAGAGGCCAGCACGCCACTGAACAGTTGGCTTACTATAAACCACTGCATGCTGTAGGTGTTTCCAGCTGCCTCACACTGCATTTGTGTCACAGCCTGTGTTCCTGAGGAGCCTGTGCAGTCTAAGCCATGCTTTATACCTACCCCAGGAGCAGTGCATTTCTTATAAAGCAGTTCTTTCCATCCACAAAGCAGAATATCAAGAGAAAAATCACTGGCTCTTGAGGAAAGGTGAGGAGTAGAGTGTGAAAGTAGCAGGGTTGAGAGCTAGTAACACTGCTCAGCTTATTAGGAGAACATCTCTTCAGGAAGAGGGAAGGATATGAAGAAAATAAATAGAGGAAGACCATGAGGATAGGGGTGAAGTCAGAGGGTGCCGGATGGTCAAGACACACACAACGAATAAAATGCAAATGCTGGCTGAAAATGCACTGAGGGATTTAAATTTCATTCAAAACATAGTAAGCCAATGAAAACATTCAAAGGCAAAGGTAGATATGGCAGGAGCCAAAGGAATTTTTGCTGTAGGACTGTCAGGAGACTGAATGGAAAGTAAAGAAAGCAGGACTGCAGCAGGCTGTAGGAATTTGGCTGCAAGAAGCCTGGTCTGAGTCAGGCTGCTCATCATGGAGGAGGCAGTGTTAGAGATAAGGTCTGAGAGCATCACAAGGCTGCGAAAGAGGGAGAAGCTGGGGCAACCTTTGAGTGACATGAGGAAAAGGTAACACAAATTGCTCCTCCAAAATATGGAATAGGTTAAGGTAATGCCTAGATTCTGTATAATGTACATTAGGAGAAGATGAGCCAGACTCTTACCAGTTTAGATATCTGTAGAATCTGGTTACTCTCACTGTCTGCAGAGGAGCTACTCTCAGTTTACACCACCTTAAACCTTGTCCCCTTCTGTACTCAGTATTACCCATCTTAGTTTTAAACACATAATGGTTTCAAGCAAGAGCACAAAGTCATGCTAATCCAGCCAGGAATTCCTCCATGCTCCCTCCCACCCAGAGAAGTTTTGGGTATCATAAACAGATAATGACAGATGGTGGCACATAGACCCCAGTGCTAAACTAGTTAAAGCCCAGCAGCTGAGGCTCTCCCTACATATCTGAGAAGGTAGGCTCACATCTATTCCCCTGTTTTGGGTTTTGAAAGTTTGAGGAGAAAGAGGTCGGTTTTGTTGGTTAGGTTTTTGTTTGTTTGTTTGTTTTCTTAAATCTTTAGCCAAGCTGTTTTCTTTTATACTAACATGTTGTACTT
Source organism: Pandion haliaetus (assembly GCA_013401275.1). Lineage (NCBI taxonomy): Eukaryota > Metazoa > Chordata > Aves > Accipitriformes > Pandionidae > Pandion > Pandion haliaetus. The sequence goes on from VYZV01045339.1 coordinate 88,229, forward strand.
GCCTGGCCTGTCCAGTTTAATATAGACACAGGTTTCTTCACCCCTCCACCCAACTATCTCAGGAAGCTTGGCCCACTCTAAAATAAAACAGGATAAGTATATCATTACCTTTTATTCAAGGCTGAAGAGTGGAAGCTGCTTCCACAAGGGCAAGATACACCCAACTAACAAAACAATGGTATCTTGTCTATGGGACAAGCAGAAGCTTCCCACCATCACTGGGCTCTGCACCTGTGGAAGCTCCTACCTCACACAAGGTCAACTTCACCAGAGTTGTTTGCCTCAGTGTTAAGACAGCAAATTGGTCTTGCACCTGCACCACATTGCCTGCAAGAACACAACCAGCTCCAGGACTCATACTACCAAGCTGAGCTCCAAGGAGTTGGGACAAAGCAGAGCACACTTAGGGAGCTAATGCATAGAAGAACATGCAGAAATGTGATTGTGGCTCAAGGGAAACTGAGGAGTCTACATTCCTATGTGTTCAAGAAAAAGATTTTACTCCTCATAATAGGCAGTATTCAGGGACTGACTTGTTTTGAGAGTCAGCCTCTCTTTGGATAAGTACATCACATGGACTGTGAACAGGAAGCCTGAAGTGTGGGCAGAAAGCAACTGTGGCCAGCAACTGTGGCCAGCAACTATGGTCACTCATAGGCTGTACAAGCCTGGTGCATCAATAAATGTATAAAAGTGACAACAGCTTTTGGAGGAGAGAGTTGGAGAAGATGACAGGCAGGTAAGGTGATCTTGTCATTGGTACACTCTACAGGCACATGGAAGGCTACCAGGGACTAAAACTTGGATTCTCTGCATCCCCGTGAGTGTTGTAAACACCCAACTATTGGCTAGTTTTGGGGAGGGAACACTCATTCCCATATCTTTGCACAACAAAACCTTCAAAAGATTTGTTTCCATCCCTGTGTAAAGAAAGGAACATCATTTTAAATCTCAGAATTTCAAGGAACAGAACAATTGTTTACGACACATGTTTGTAAAGAAAATAGTCCAGTTGCGTCAGAGTACGTAATTTACCCTTACAGTACAAAGGTAAAGAGCTTTCAAACTAGGCTGTTGAACTAAGAGCCAACGAGGGCTACATTTTAACCTTGCATTCACAAAAATCTTGACCGTAACTATAAGGAGGCTCACTTTCCCCATCTACTGGTCAATGGGAAGACTGGATTTACACGACAATTAAAAGCATTACCACCGAGGCCCCGATTCAGTCGAATTCTCAAGCTCTCATTTCTGACTTTAAAGAGATCTGTAAATGCCATTGACAGTAGCATTTCTGTAAGCACGTAAGTGCTTTGGCGAACTGGAGCCTGAGGCTGATTGTTTAGTATGGCAGGAATAGGGTTATGACTTCTTTACGACCAAAGAGAAAACCACATTATTTTAAAGAAAATACTAGGACAGCCCGTTCAGTAACACTGGCTTGTCAACCATGAAAAATTAAATAAACATGCCTTCTTTTGTTCTGAAGTCGGCTAAGGTCATTTAATACTCTAAATAGCAGCCTGCAGAACCCTTGTCACAAGGCAGCCATATACATTGCAGATCAGTAAGGTCATCACCAGGTTACCATGTCTTCTTAGGGATTTACTTATTAAAAAAAGTATTTGTTTACTAAATAGCAAGTCAAATTCCCTAAAGGCCTGTTGAACTTTTATTTTCCATCACTGCATGCAGCGCATCCATCCTTCTGAAGTGTGTCTGTTCCTTCAGGGAACAGGCTGCAATCTAGAGTGAAAACGTGAAGTTTGGGTTGACTTGAAGAGACCTTTTACCCTACCCCAGATAGGAAGACTTGTTGGATTTCTTGCTTTGAGTACAAGCCTTACTCTCATCCACATTCTTTGAGGGCAGAACTGTGCTCATACTGTAACATCCCTCTGCTCCACAACCTCCCATGCTGGTTGCAAGTCTGATCAGGTGTGCCTAAAGAGAAGCTGCAGCCAGCAGAAAGGCCACCGAAAAGACTGGCAGCAAGCTGCCCACCAGGTAACCCAATATACCAGCAAGCTGATTCACCACAAAATCTTACACCCAGCCACGCTCTCTCCACAGGACCCCAGCAAGCCTATGACAGTTTGCTTAGGCAGATACTCAGTATGCAAGTAACTACATTTCCTGCAGGACACACAAGTCTCCTGCTGGGTCTTGAAAAATCTAAGCAGAGACAGGACTAAACTATCACCATGTCTATCTAGGCCCAGGCAAGAAAGTTCAGAGGGGAGATATTGTCACACCACAACAGAGAATGATGAACCACCATTCTCGGCAAGCAGAGCCCAACATATTCTTCAGGAAGCACAGGTGACAGAGCACAAGTGTGACCATCTATCTTAAGGAGCTATGACTCTAGTTACCCAGCAAACTCTGTGAGAATAAACCGGCCACAGCAGGGAAGAGACTGTAAAGGAGGAGGAACAGCATCCCCACTGAGGCTCATTCATCTCAGATGATAAACCTGAGAAGCAGTTATGACTATTTTTAAATATATAATTTCATAGCAGGCAAGGAAAGAAGTCATTGGCAGTAGATCTAGACCTCCTGGTATATCAAGTGATGTGTTGTACATGAGAGTTCATAAAGCACATGTACTACTCTGAAGATCATCGTGAAAGATTGATTTGCATAGCCGCCTCCCAGAAGTATATTTTGGGCTGAGTTATTTTTCTTAAGGGTATGGTCAAATGTTTCTGAAATCACTAGAGTCCAAGACTCCATAAAGGAAAAAACAATGGACAATAGTGTCTTGGAGCAAATGCTTGCACAGCTTCACAACTGCAGTGTAAGCTGCAATCCAGCATTTCTAGCTGACATCCCTAGAAAGATCACGAAAACGGCCAAGAGATTTCTCAGATGAAGCATGCAATAGCTAGCACCTCAGTTACCCTGGGACTGGGGTAGAAGAAACGCTGTCCGTGCCCAGAAGTGTCTGCAAGGAAAGTCCACTGAAGACAGGCCCTGAGGGCTACCTCCCCGAGTTCTCTGAGCATCACAGGCCTGCTTGGAGATTCCCTGCGGGCACACAACCACACAACTACCTGGCATACTTGCACTAGACAGCGGGGACCAAACAGCTTACAGCTAAGGTGTCACCCAGGATGGTGCACAGAGAGGTGTGAACTATGGGCAGTGCCCAGAACCGCTTGCAGTGTAAGCTGCATTCCTCAAGGGCAGGTGCTTTGGAAGTCCTGTCGCTAAGCACCCCTGGCTTCCTCAGTAATTCCTCAGCTGCGTGGGACCAATAGCACAACTTAAGAGTATTTCAATTCTTCAGCTTATAAAATACTGAGTGATCAAAGAGGGGCCAGAACTTACACCTGAGAAAACAGGTGCCACCTGTGCCTGGGCTTGTGAATTAATGCACAACTCCCCCCGCATGAAGGCCCACCCAGAGAAATGTACCTCCCAACAGCTCAGGATTCCTCTCTCCTATGAGGATGCACAGTACTTAGGTCCCCAAACAGTCACTCCCAGAGCAAAAGCTTCCACCCTGTTGTGCTGGGGGGACCCATGGAGAGTAGCTGGTCAGGTGGAAGCTGCTGGAAAAGAGCCATAACAGGTAGGTGTGAAAGAGGCAACCCTGCTGAAGAAAGACACTGAAAGGATGCCGGCCCAGTTTTACTAGCCATGGAGTAGTATTGCTCTCAAGAGCAGCCTCCACAGACAACAGTCAGACTTCATTAATACTCCAGTCCCTCATGGCAGACGCCTTTGACAGGCCATATTCTGGCTTGTTAGGTTGGGAAAACCCACTCTGTTCCCTATATGAGGCCAGATTTAGACATCTGACTTGCATGACGGGCCCAAAGCTTACTATGTCAATCTGAGCTGATAAATAATCCAGAAACTGGCAAAAGCAAATGTTTGGTGAGAGCTTTGAACATAAACCAGACTTTAGCTGAAAGCTGCGACCGCAACTGCAGATAAACCGTTCAGTCTTTCTTTTACTGTTGCCATCAACATACATGAAACAATCCTCCTCATTCCATAACCCCCCAATCTCTGCCCCATTATCAGTGTTCAGAAACAATCTTCGATTGTTATTTGCATGGCACTCAACAGATTGAAAACCGGTTTGTTTGTTTCTTTTTTTGAAACAAGGTGAATCAAACATCCTTGTTCCTGGTTGTGAATAATTCTATAATTAATTATGTTAGTTATATACAATACCTTTGAGGGGGAAAATCAAGCATTATTCTTCTCTGAAAGAATTTATTTTCTTGGTTACATAACAGAATTGAATGCAATTTTTCTTCCCTTTTACCCTTTTCCTGGGAACAAAGTCTGCATTCTTCAACTGTGATCACTCAGGCTAATGGTCGGTTGGGTTTTTTTTTAAATAATAATGCACAAGAAGAATACAAAGACAGGGTTCCCTAGCGACTGAACCATGTATTTTATGTCAAAAGGCAATTTGCTTTCATTGGAAAATAAGCAGCACAGAAAATACTAAACCAGAAGTGTCATTCTACATTCAGACACTTAGGAGTGGGCAATTATCCAGTTGATTAGTCTCTGGTTTTGGGGTTCTTCTGGGGTGCAGGGGTAACTATATCTTTAGTCACAGATATTCTAAAATTCAAAACAAAAGAAATAGGCAAAGCAACTACTATATAACTTCTTGCTACCACCACAAGCATTAAGAATATTCTTAAACATGCCACTCACCAGGAAATAAACATCAGAAGGAACTGGAAATCACTGGTTTGCCACCACTCAGCTTTGACACTGTCACTTTCCACCCCCTTGCAGAAGTCCGGCAGCACCTTTCCAAGCACCACCTGCGCCAGGGCACACTGTAACGTCCCACAGGATCAGCCAGCTCACTCTGACATCAAACTAGGCTCAGGGGCTGGAATCAGACCAGGGGCCGAGTCCCAGCTGGCAAATCTAAAATGACTTCCAGCCCAAGGGAAATGAGAGAGGAGTGTTTGGATAGAGCTTGCGTAGAGGGCTTCCAAATGGTAGTAGCCCTCCTTTAGAGAAATATGAATACTGCCTAGGCTGAAGATCAATTGAGTTTGGACTGTTTGAGGCATGTTGGAGGGATGGTTCTCTTCTTGTCCTGGACTGGGCTGAGCAGCCCCCATTCTTTTGTTAGTGAGCAAAAGGAGTTTGCACAAATGTGACTGTGGCTCTTGCTTTGCTAGGTGGAGAGAAATGTGATTATCACTCATGCCCCACTGCATGGCTGCCTTCCAGCTGCCAAAGCCCTCCTGCCAGTGAGGCTTCAAAAGGGAGCATGGCTGGCCAGTTCTCCCAGAAATAGCTCCTCACCTCTCCTGGCAGTGCAAACACCTCTTTGAAAGCCCATTCCATCCATGCGCTCGTTAGGCAGTAACTGCTGGTTACCACTCCCTCATCTGTGGTAGGAAAAGAAAATACAGCTCTAGCTTTTCTTTGCACTATGGACATGTAATGAGGGTGTTCATCAGACAGGCCCCTGTTCAGGTAAAGACTGAGACTTCACCATGACCCTCCATTTCCCTAAAAATACTGCAGGCTGACTGGAGGCTCCTGGCAAGACAGATAAATCCAGTAAATGGCATGTAGGTCCCAGTGTTGGTCCCCTCAAGAGAGCACAGAAGCTTATTCTGGCATTCATTTATTAAGCCATCTAACTAACACACAGCAAAGGGACAAAGGTGAACTCTTTAATCACTGTAAGGACATTTTTCCTCCAGGGCAGGGGTGTTGAGCCTGGAGATGACCAACACCATGGTCCCTGATACAATCTAATGAGCTTTGCACCAAAACACACAATGAAACTTCCACATAGATTTCAGATGAGTAGGTACTGATTCTGCAGTGATGCCAGAGGTGATGATGTACTGACTTATCCAAGCTTGAGGGACTAGCTACAAGACAGCACATAATCCTGAGACAAAAGTCTTTAGCAACTTGATCTGACTCTGGAGTTAGCCCTGCTTTGAGCAGGGAATTGGACTAGATGACCTCCAATAGTCATTTCCAATATATAGTCTGTGATTTTATGATACCACTGCTTTTGAGACAGCACATCTGTGAAGGAACAATGGAAAGACTGCGTCTACCTCAGATCTGGCATTGGGGGTTCAACTAGAGTTAACATCACCCTGGCAAAGATTCTTGATGACCTTTGTGATCGATAAAATGCAAACACAGCAGAAATACACTGGAGAGATCCCTAACATTCAGAGCAGACTTGTGGCATTATGCTTTCACTTTGTTTGGGGCAAGGGTGTTCCTGCCCAAGGAATGTCTTGGGTCCTTTCTTATGCATAATTCCTCTTCAAAAACTCCCTGTCACTTCCTACAACAGCAAACATATGGAGTAACACTGTACTAAATATAGTAATTCCCCAGATGTGCAGCCTCTGCAAATTTAAGTGGATGTGACCATTCCTTCATTACTTTATATAAAGTATCGCTGTGATGTTTTCTAGGGTGACACAAGATGGTAAATCCATTAGAATTATGAGGAAGACTTTCAACGTAACAGCCAGCATTCAACTCAGAAATACTCATACAAGGCTGACCATAAAGAATACACACTTAGAATATGCAAATAGTAAATAGGGTATGAAATTGGATAAAGTAAGACATCTTTAGAATTTCTAGGCTCCAACAGAGCATACAGATTGTATTCCAGGTAGCTCCCAAATGATGTGACAGTCGACAAATGAATCACAAAGTATCATGCCATCAGCATAATTCCACTAAAACCATTAGCACAATTGAAATATTAGATTTTTACCTTTGTCTGTATCTCTTCTGTGATTCTAAAGGATTGGAGAAAATGGAAACTTCGGATCTTCTTCAAAACAGTCATTATCTGGATGTCATGCCTGAGTTGTCAGGAGCCTAAGTGATAGGCAGCCAATGAAATGTGGAAACCAGAACCAGGTGTAAATTATTTTGCACCCCCCGAATAATTTTGCTAATGAATGCAGATGTGACAATTCACTTAATCATATTTTGTCAATAAGGCTTGCTAACTGCCTTTCCTCTTCTACGAGTTTGATGAGTGATGGTTTTTCTGTCTAAATAAAACCAGTCTTGTGTTCGTGTACTATGTTTACAGCGATTTTCTATTAGCCAGGCCTGGTTCTTATGAGTCAATAATCAATGACACAGAGACAGGATGCATGTAAACTTCTGAGCTTTCAAAAGGAACCAATAGCAGCAAACATCTCTGCTTTCTGCCTGGGATGGAGTGGCAAGTCACTCTCATGATGTTTAGGTACTTCTAACAGACCCAGTCTTTCATTTCATATGCATTACAGTGCATCCAGACAGAAAGAGTATGAGGATGTCTGGGTACTTCTGGGGCTTCTTTTGCAAAACCTCTGCCTAGCTGTTATTCTTTCCAGAGGAGCACACGAGAATCATGGCAAACTCTGAACTGATGGAAAGCAGGGGCACAAATGAAGATTCCTAAAGTAGAACATGTCAGAGTATTAATATTGCTGCCTAACCAGGTAACCAGCTTGTCAACATGACAAAAATTCAGGGGATATATTCTATCTGGACTTTAGCAAAGCATTTGGAACAATGTCATGTGGGAAACAATCAGTAGCTGCAAGAATTGTAAGCCAAGTATGGAAGTAGCTAAAGCGGAAATGACAAATGGGAAGTCATTGGCCTGGAGGGATTTTACTGGTGGCGTTCCTCAAAGAACTGTCCTGGGACAAATTTAATGTAATTGTTTGGCACAAAAATAGCAGTATACTAGTGAAATGTTCTGATTAAACAACTTGGGAGGCAACACCAGTGCAAAAGAATAGCTGGAATGGTAGCTATGGGACAAAATTTAAGTGTGCTAAGCGCAATAAGGAATAATAACAAGAGGCTTTGCTATGAGCCAAAAGCTTGTCAGCTGAAAGCAACTAGGAAGAATTCTGAGACATATTAGTAGGACTGCCAGACTTCACGTATGGGAATGTCTCCCTTAGATCCTCACTGCTCCTTACAGGCTTCTTTAGTGGTGCTGCTGGCATTGTTGCTTTGATCCAGAGGCAGAGAGGTAGGCAGGGAGCAGGCAGCAGAGGTCACAAAATCACATAACCCGTATTAAAAACACACAGAAAATGCAGGGCAAAGTAACACCCCACAAGTTCTTAATATGGGATGTGGGATTTTGGACTAACAATGAGAAATTTGTTGTATGGGACATCCAGCAAGCCTGTGTTAGCCACTCACAGGATAACTATAAGGACCAGGGGAATGGAGCTTATTTCAGAGTAAGCTACAAGCACACAGTGAAGATTGTGTTACTAAGATTACCTGCTTTCCAGGCTTCAGAGGACTCCTAATGGTGCTGTTCAGCCAGTAATGGCACAACTTAGAATTCTTGTATGAACCTTCCTTGTATCTGTAGATGGGAGGAGATCTAGATCTAAAGCTGGCCTGCTACAATCACCGGCACCCCAGAAGTCACAGGGAGCAAATGCTTCTGGTTAATATCCACAGTGGTTTCTCTTCATCCAGGCTGGAAGAATAAATACATTGCTAAACTGTGCCTGAGCCATCCAGTTCTGGGAGTGAATGGGTGGCTGAGGAGAACTCCTCCTACAGGAATTTCTGGTGAAGCAATGGGAGTCCCTTCCTCCTCTACCCTGATAGGTATTGCTGATATTCTCTGTCCTGAATTACAGGAAGAAATTGAAAGCAAAGGAGGCACCTTTCCCTCGGGCCTGAAAGATACTTTTCAGCATAATGTCCCTTCCAACCCAAGCTATTCTATGATTTCTGACCTCTCAAGGTAGGCTAGAGTGAAGGATAGTTATATAATTTCTCCTTAGATGCTGTCTTCTCATGATAACCTTCTTGTCTTGACTAGGAACTTTCTTTAGAAATGTTTACCTCTGATCTGCAGGGGAGGAAACAGGAAAGAGGGGAAGTGATATCCCAATTTGCTCTGTGAGCAGCAGAGCCTATGAAGGCTATATTCCAATGGATTTATGTCCTATGTCCCTCATGCTACTGCCCATTCACCTGACCAGTATGCCCTGTCTCCTCTTCATATCCACCACCCTACCTCCAAAATCTTCCTCCAGGGCTACAGGAGGAACACTCTTTTCCCTGCGGTATCTCCAGTTCTTCCTCGCCTCCTTTAACTTCCACCCAGCCTCCCCTGCCCAATATGTGCAGGTCTCTTAGAAGACTCTTAGCTACTTNTGTTACAGAAGACAAGAGAAGTGGCAAGTCAAAATATTGAAAATTGCCGAGTCTCATAAAATTGCTGAGGCACCTGAGCCAGTAACAAAAGCTGGCCAATTTTCTGCTTTTTTGCGCAACTGTAGTAACATTCATACTGGGTTGCATTTCAACTTATATGTAGAAGTTTATACTCAAATTTGGAGATCTTCTAAAAAAAACATTAGTATTGTGAAAAGCAAGTAAGTTTTCTGTTTGACTCCCAAAATGTGTAATTTCCATACTTAGAACGTAGTATTTCAGCAGTATGAAGTCCTGGGTAATTTCAGAAGTTGTTTCCTTTTGGAACAGATTCTTCAAAACATTTCAAGTTCTTGGAACCAAAATATCTTACTACCACACAAATCCAGACCTATTTTTCCTTACTATGAAGAAAACTCAGACAAGAACCAAAAATGTTTACTAGAGCATCAAAAAAAACCCACCCCTGGATTTACCTTCATCATGCCTTGCAAGGAAGGGGAAGTACTATTATTACTATCTTACAGAAGGAACTGAAACTCAAAGGCTAGATTACTTACCAGGTGCCAGACAAACATGTGGTGGAACAGGAAACCGACCACAACAGTCCTAATTTCCAAGACAGTGTCTTAAACACTGCACTATTTTCCTTGCAAGGCCCACACAGTCTGCACTATGCACAAATACACCTCAGATCATAGGGTAGCTTTAATATGCTTTGATCTGCACTTTGTTTTTTGCTCTCTGCTGTTATACATTGTCCACATGGAAAGAGTCTATATTCTGCAGTACTTTCTCAGAAGCTGGAAAATAATTTCCTTCCACTAGCAAACATACTATTTGGGCTGCATGGCACCACAGGAAAAGCCATTGCAGATTTTCATTTACTGCTGTGTCTGCATGTTAACGTGGAGAAGGTCACTAGGAGTGCACACAGTACCGAGAAAATGAGTAGTTAATTATTGCTAGACTGCAAGAAGGGAAAATACATTATTTATTTTGGTTTAGAAAACTGCAAATCACAAGAACTGCAAATCACAAGAACTGCTTCTTTTTCTGGACTGTTTTTTGTGGAAGGGCATATGTACAGTAAAATTTGCAACGATTGTTGGAGGCTATTCATGTGCTTTGAGTATTACAGGAAAAAAAATCCCTTCTTATCAGTGGGAACAATCTCAATTAACAAAGTACAATATTCAGCAAGAAAAATCCCATTTTTCTTGCTCATGTATAATCCAGCAGCTTGCCAATATCTGTTGCCATATTTACTCCTCCTGAAGTGTTTGTGCCTGAAGGTTTCATTGCACCATCAACAGTCTACAATGCTTAAAACTAAGCTGTGCTTAGACCAAAATACTAGATTTGCTCTTCACAGCACACGTTTTAATAATTTCAAAGCTTATCAGCATACAACAGCAGGCCTAAACTTAGTACAACCAGATGTTTCTGTTGAGATGTCAAAGCACTGTTTAAAACTTTTCTCCCGTTCTCCAAAGGCTGAAGTTATATTTGCTGTTCATATTCCAGCTAGAATAAATAAGCAAAATGCATTCATATTACAGAATAGATATACCTGTTTTAAAAACATTCCGAGAAGGCACTTTTATCGAATGGTCCCAACCTTTCTATCGGAACAATCAGAACAGGTGGACCAAAACTAGCAAATTGGTTCCTCTAAAAGGCAGACTAGTCCCTCCCAAACACTAATAATTACATAAAATTATGTGTAATTATAAACACATCTACATCTTTGTGTGATTGTGTTGAAAAATAATAGTTGTTGCAGGCTACAAAAGTAGCAAAAACTCTTACTTCCAGACCAAGATAAGGAAAGAGTCCTGGGGAGCACAATTTGCTATACTCAACTTCACCTGTTACTGGGTAGCTAGGAGAAGGAGAGGCTTATGTCCAGTGTCCATGAGCAGAGTAAAGCATTGTCACAAAGCCCAGAAAGCCAGCTGCCGGATTAGGACTTACTTCCCACATGAGATTTGGGCAAGTATCCAGGCAAGTGGCAAATGCCAGAGCAATCGTAGAAAATTCTGGAGAATTACTGCAGTATGTTCCTTGTTGACGTAACAGTTTTATCCAGACAGAACACCAAAGATTGGAAAAAGACATTTACTATCCTAATACTTTAAAGACATGGCTGATTAGCCCACTTTATTGGGTGGAACACAGCAAGTCAGAAGCGATGATCATTAAAACCAATCTACACCATTTTCAGAATTTAGATTCACTTCAGTAGTATTCAACAGATACGCACTGCTGCAAATTCTGTAAAGGCAATTACAAAACTTACCAAGCTTTTTTGCACTGGAATGAACTAGAGATCACAACCAACAGACATGTACAGTTCGATAATGCTAAATAATTGAGTTCATGTACTCATATGTTTTGCAACGTTTAAGTTGTATGAAGGCAAAAGGCTCAGCGCCTGCCATCAACAGCCACTGTCCTGAAACATTCTAACATTTTCCTAGGCAAGATCCAGACTCAGCAAATTGCCCAACTTCACGAAGTAAATGAGTAGCAGAGATTGTCTTATATCCTAACTCCAAACTAAATGATTTAATATCCTCTGTCACATCATCTACCCTGAGAGCAGTTTAATAATTGTTTCACACTACCATGATGTATGTTTTTTAAGTATTTGTGTCACCAAGTGACAGAAGCAGCATTATTGAACAATTCCGAGTTTCTCCTAAAACTGTTCATTTTGCAGTTATACATGGAGTATCTGCATTTAAGCAATGCTGTATTTCCACCGGAAAGGTATTTTACACAAAACAACTTTGCTAAAACTGTCTGATGCATCAGTGTAACGTTTCGTTCAAGACGACAAAAACCAAGGCTCCTTCATTTCTGCAGCCTCACTGAAGAAAGGTTTAAGTGATAAAAACCTCTTTGTTCTTCAGTTTAATTGGTTCTTCCTTTCCTAGCAAACACTGAATTAGCTTTGTGACAGTGTTGCTCTGTGCTATGTACTGCAACTTCTGCCAACAGCCCTGCAGTGAATGCGTACACTCCCTCCGGCTTCAGCCATCATATGAAATCACCTGAGAACTGAAAGGAATCAAATATGGTCACATTTTCCCAGCAAGCAAACCAAAAAAATTGTAATGCTTACAGTGATAATAGGAGACTAAAAAAAACAAAACTCAGAACAGGAAAGTTGTGTCTGAGTGGGAGGGGAATGACAACAGGTAGAAAAGGAGTAACAAGTAACAGAATGGAGGTTTGGAAAAGAACACTGTAAACATCGAGTCTTTCATCTGTCTTCTTAATAAAATTGCGTGATGTCCAAAAAAAAGTAACAAACTAACATCTGCTAACTTTATAACACTCACTGCGCATACATTCTTCATAACATATACAATCCTGCAATGGTCTTTAAAATGTTATGTACCATAATGAAGTGCTAAAAATAAAACAAGAAAAGAAGATAGTACATTCAAGTTAAATGTACGTGCTACACTTGTACTCAAGAACAGTGTTGGTTAGGTTATAGACTGTAACTATAGACTGTTTCTCTCCTTTGAAATCTGAAAACACGTAGTTTATTCAGAACCTATTATTAAGACAGACATCCAATCTGGGTGAAGATTTTCAGTAGGGGCAATCCTTTACTCGCCTGTTCTAATGATCATTATGCTCACTGTGAAAAAATGCTTTTAAAAAAAGATTCTTTAAAGTATCTGCTTTTCTACCCCAACATTTAGTGTTAACCTCCTGTATCAGGTGTATGGTCAAGGTTTTGGCAGCAAGGAAGGTGGGCTGCAGGAGATGCCCCATGCCAGCCAGCCAGTTCCAGGCGGCTCCACAAAGGACCGCACTGCTAGACACAACTCAGCCCAGCAGCCACCTGGGCAGCACCTTTGTGAAAACACCAGACGAGCAGAGGAACGAGGGGAAAAAAAGTGAGAAAGAGCAGTATGAACACCAAAGTCAGAAAAGAAGGCAGGGGAGGAGGTGCTCTAGGCAGATACTCCCCTGCAGCCTGTGGGGAAGACCACGTTGGAGCAGATAACCACACCATGGCCTGGGGGGGAGCCCACACTGGAGCAGTTGAGTATTTCCTGAAGGAACTGCAGCTCAGGAAGAGCCCACACAGAAGCAAGGGAAAAGTGTGAGGAGGAAGGAGCAGAAGAACTGTTATGAACTGACCGTAACCCCCCCATCCACCACCCAGGGGACTTTGGGGGGAGGAAAAAAAAACAACAGAGGAGTCAGGAATGAAGTTGATCCTGGAAAAAGGGAAGCAGTGGAAGATGTTACTTTAGTTTTTGTTTCTCACTATCCAAATTATTTTAATTGGCAATAAACTACATTAGTTTTCCCCAATTTGAGTCTGGTTTTCCTACAACAGTAACTGGTAAGCAATCTTCCTGTGTTTATCCAGACCCATGAGCTTTGTCAACCTATTTTCTCCCCCTGTCCTGTTGAGGAGCAGGAGCGAGAGAGTGGCTGGGTGGGCACCTGGCCAAGGTTAACCTGCCACACCTACTTGCAAAACAAATGAAAAAAGTACACATTGGTTTAAAAGGAAGAAATTTTAATATCCAAATTTACACTCACCTTGTTACATTTTCTGCACTGATCTCTCTCAGTATATACTTCTATCATGTTTTCATAATAAAACCACAAAAAGTAATTCTCAAACTAGGGAGGAAACTGCAGCAGCTGCGTGATTTATTCCATTCATTATTCTACAAGTGTTTACAGATTCACAAAAAAAAAATTCCTCTTCCTTTTTCTCAAGGAAATAAATATTTCACTTCTAAACTTGGGAATCATTCAGCGCTCTAACAGTCTCTGTGCTACACCCCAGCATCCTCTGTCAAAGCTGGCATGTTGTTAGCTCTTGGGATTCCAACCAGTAGCCTTTGTTGCTCCTCCTGTGTCCACATAGCATAATCAGAATTCTTCTCCAGCGACACCCAAAGACACACTCAGTGAAAGAAGAAACAGCTGAAGATGTCCATCTTCAGTTTTGCCTTGCAATACACCCAGCCGCCAACACTACTTTCTTCCAAATGGATCAGACCACACTTTTAACCCTACAAATCAAATACGAGAATACCAGCAGTTCATAACTAGACTGTTGGAGAAAAAAAAAATTTTAAAAATTGGTCTGCTACTCCAGCCTTGTGGACGAAACAATGAAAGAACCTAACAATTTCTGTACCGAACTCATAACTCTGCTTAAGCTTGCAAAAACATTTAGAAAGACAACCTTATCTTGATCTTAAGCTTCAGGTAATGCAAAAATCTATCACATCCACAGGTAGGATGTTCTAATATTGTTGGAACAACCACCTAGAATTGCACCTTGCACTTGAATTTGTCTAGATTTCACTTTCAACTACTGGATCTCATAACTTCTCATCAGCAGCTAAATTTAGATGAAAAAGTTATACTGAGGAGAACTGGTCATCAGGTATCTGCATCTCGGATAAATGAGCCAGTCCAGTCCTCTTTAATGTTTAATAAAAAAAGGCAGGTTTACCACACTTCTATTTCACAATAACCTTCCTACTCCTCTTCAGCATTTCACCACTTTCCTGGAAAGTAAGTCCTGCACTGATGATTTAACTGATATGTGTAGTAAGGACATGGCATTAATCCTATTCAGTTTTACTCTGCTGCTGAGTTAGGTTTTTCTAAAAATGGGAATACATTACCCTTTAACATACTCAGATATAACTGTTTCATCAAGACAAGCACTCTCATGTCTTTAAATGAGAAGTGCCAACCTTGCATAATGAATAGCCAGTTCCATTACCTATCAAAACAATGAACCATCAAGAATAATCTGCCACACTTTAATTTTACTCCCCCTCATATGCTTTTCTACACCTTCTACTGGCAACAGCAGGGATCAAAAAGCTACTAGCACCGCATTCCAAATTTTCCTCTATGTCTAGTGGATTTCTGCCTTATCCCTCCGCCCATGAGGCTGGAAGGTACTGACAAAGTGCACATAAAACTGTGTTTCAGCTGAGTTGTAAAGCAGTATTCCACAAAACCAGAGTGCAATAGTGTATTATTTACAACTACAGCTCAGCCTACCCATGGTTCTTGTTTGCTCTGAGCTGGTTCAGAAGTTAATTTCTGGTGTGGAAACTGGCATCTATTTAAGAAAATGTGAAGATAACAGAATCTCTGCAACTTATTTGGCCAGTTAAGTCAAGTTTCATTAAATCCATAATTTTCAAGTGAAGAACTAGCCTGAAAAAAAAAATTTCATGGTTAAGTTTTATTATATATGTATTCTTCACTGTATTATTTAATTCCATAATAAATATTTAGGTCTTATTTCAAGAAGGTCTTTAAAACAATCAATGCAAACACATGAATCAAGTATACCTGCAGGCTGAATATCCTCTTGAACAATACCAGCTCGGTTTATTGACTGTTCTTTCTCTGGAAAACAGAACAGAAAGGACACTACTAAAAAAAAATACCAGACATCGTGACCGGACCAAATAAAATAATATTGAAAATTTTATTCATTCTGGATGCTACACAGTAAAATTCTGGTGAGTATCCACCTACACAATGCGAATGTAGTATTCACACTTCACTGAGAAACTAACAGCTAGTCTGCTTTGAGAGATTACAAACAGTACTATAATCATCTTAAAGTAATGACTACTGTTTAATAAAAGATGCCAAAATACCTGCCATGATCCCATCACTTAAGAAATGACGAGTCCTTTTAAGAGCTATCACTCATACGCTCAATATATAAAAAGATTTATTCTTTCCAGAATCAGTAATCCCCATTTTCAGGCCTTGAAAGGTCCTGCATTTTACCACAAGTACATTTCGTGACAGCATCTACAAAATTACTGCTTGTAAACTTTGTGAAATTAAGTATCAGCAGGGTATTTTTCCACACAATGGGCCTGTCTTAGGCTTTTCTTTTTTGTTTGAAAGACTGAACCACTTCCAAGAAGAGAAAGGGACAAAACTATTATTTCCCCTTATTAAATGCCCCTCCTTTATTTTCCCTTCCACTTAAGCACTTCACCACTGTGGTACTTTCAAGTAGGAAGTCAAAGCTCAGCTGGATTAGCCTTTTGCCCAAACCACTGAATTTTTTAAGCCTTTAAAAAATTGTAGGGTGCACATTCTCAGGGGAAACTCAGAACTAAGCTCACCTTAAAACTGAAACTTTTCAGCATCCTATCCCACTGAGAATGCACAAGCACTACATTTTATTAGGCTGTCTAGGAACAAGCCTAATACTACTGAGGACTAGCAGGCATATCACAATAATTGATTCTACCTGCGAGGGGGCAGGCACTAGAAGCAGATCCAGCTCCTCCAGTTCTGTTCACTGAGCATGGTAATTCCCATTCTAACTTTTTTAGCAGACAAAATCTCAGGGAACTGTCCAATTTCAAAGGAAAGGGTACAAAACCCAGACAGTAAACAGATAAATTAGGGCAAGGAATCAGACTTATTGTAGGACATGGAGAGGAAAGATATTTAGTCATACAGGTGGAGACTAAGATCAGAAGAGAGGCAGAGACCAAAATGAGAATCGGAGCGGTCTGGGAACACACCTGGGCTGAACAGAAAAGAGCTGTTAGCTGGTCAGGCAAAAAAACCAATGTAGAGAAGTAACAGATGAGAAATATGGAAATAGGACATGGAACAGTCAATAAGGAGACTGGTGTGGGGCCTGGAAACAACTTGGAAAACAGCTAAGCCAAAAAAAGGACAATGAGGAAGAGCCAGTCTTGATGAGAGGACAGCTACCTTATAGGATGGGGAAGGAGCTGAGTCTCACAGTTCACCAAAATCATGAAATCTACTGTACAAATGCCCCAATATCAATCCAAATAGCAGCTGTCAATCCACTGTTTTAATTAATCCAAGTGGAAGAGGTCCATGCTGAAGACCTCAAAGTTTCAACACTGCCACTAAACTATGTGTTTCATATGTGGAAACAGTCTTTTTTTAAAGCTAGTTACAGACAGGAAAATATTAAAAACATCAAGGCCAAACACTGAGGTACTAAAAACCTACAAAATGACAATACTTCTGTATGAGATTGAGTCAAACCCCTGCTTGCACAATTTAAGGTTCATATTAACAATTTGATTACATACAGTTTTTCCAAGTATCTTCCATTTTACTCATTAAACTGCTAGGAACTCCTCTGAAGATGTGTGAGAATTGTGCAGAAAAGTCTCCTTCCTGAACATAATGTGCCTCATTTGTGTAGAATTTGGGCGATACACAAGAAAAATAAGATTGAAGAAAGTAAGGATAGCATTTCATATTTACATAGTTGAATGTCACTCTAGAGAACTAAAATCCATTCTTGCCTTTTGCAGGATTACCATGTGATGCTAATCCAAATATCCAACTTCAGACCCAGCATCCCAAAATGCAGAAATACTGAGCATTCACCCACAGCTCAAGCCAATGGGTGGTGCAAGCTTCTATAGAAGTTGTCATACAGCTTACTAGACTGTACTCTGAAAAATAAAATCTTTTGTGCCCCAAAGGTTAAAATACTTCCGCTCAAGTACCACAACTGTGAAATTCCACATTCTTGTCCAAAGTATTATGACAACAAATGCTTGTGCTTCTCTCATACTGCAGCAATGAGCATCTAGAAAAGCACATATGAAATTAGTAATGGTGAGATCAAAAGAGAGTTTGAGCAGCATGCAATAAATAAAGTTTAGAATCAGGTTATTAAATAGCAAGTTTAAGCACTTGCTAACTGTGCATCACTGATTTTATGTGCTAAATGGAGATTAAAAAATCCCTAACCTGCTAGGGAACATTTGCTCATGTAATTCACAAGCATAAAAGAGGACGTTGTCCACTACTTCTGTCCCTTCTTGAATGCTGAGTCACACTTCTGATATTTTATTTTTTGGAAAGTGCACCATAAGCAAAAATGAATTAAGAATAAGGTTTTTAAATGGGAACACAGAGTAGAAAACCTATCTTTGTGGGCAGTTTCCAACTTCACAAACATAGCTTCCTTAAATAAAAACTCGCTTGCAAGTTAAATTTTACTTCAGCTTTGATGCAAGGCTAAAGTCCCTCCAAGAAGATCAATAAGTTTGTTACCCTTTTGCTTTTTTTTTTTTTTTTTTTTTCCTAGAAATCTCTTCAGCTGTCTCAGCAGATTAACCACATGCATCTTCAGGTTATCGCCAACAGCTTGCTTAGTTTTATAAAAGTTAAAGCAAGGGGATGAGGGGATGAGGCTGGTTACACCAGAACTTCTCCCTGCTTCCTTCAGTGGCAGTTAACACAAGTTTAGGAGTAGTGGGTCCTCCCCCTACCCTGCCCGCGGCACCGAGCGCCCACCTGGAGCCTCCGAGGCCTTGCACCCAAAGCTTCAGGTGCCTTTGAGTGCTCAACAGCTCCCTGGTTACAGAGTCAGTCACGGGCTTTAGCGGGGTTTCTGCGTTTCTGGCAGGAAAGTGGCGTTTTCTTCAGCAGCCAGTTTCAGAGAAAACTCTGCAGACTGAGACCAGCTCTAGCAAATCATCGCAATCAGTAAAGGCTCTGTTAACCACATTTTAAGTTAAACTTTTCAGCTACAGATGGAAAACATAACTCGAACAACTTGGAGAATCATAGAATTGTTCGGGTTGGAGATGACCTTTAAAGGTCATCTAGTCCAACCCGCCTGCAGTGAGCAGAGACATATTCAACTAGATCAGGTTGCTCAGAGCCCCGTCCAACCTGACCTTGAATGTTTCCAGGGATGGGGCATCTACCACCATTCTGGGCAACCTGTTCCAGTGTTTCACCACCTTCACAGTGAAGAACTTCTTTCTTACATCTAATCTAAATCTATCCTCTTCCACTTTAAAGCCATTACCCCTTGTCCTATCACTACATGCCCTTGCAAAAAGTCCCTCTCCAGCTTTCCTGTAGGCTTCCTTTAGGGTACTGGAAGGCTGCTATAAGGTCTCCCCGGAGCTTTCTCTTCTCCAGGCTGAACAACCCCAACTCTCTCAGCCTGTCTTTGTAGGAGAGGTGCTCCAGCCCTCTGATCATAACTTCTTTAACTGCATCTCAATCCTCTCAATCACTTCAAAGAACAGCCAAAGTGTGTTCTTAATCGCATGCTGGCCAGTAAGCTGAAACACCAAGAGTGCTTTTTTTTTTTTTTTTTTTTAAGTGTCTCTTAGGCGACCAGAAAGCCTTTCGGGAGTTACTCACCCAGCGACAGCCCCCAGCACACCCTCAGCCCGGGCACGCCTGCGTTCCCGCCCCCCCGCAGCCCGGCCGGGGCACAAACCCGCTCACAGCCAGGTCCCGGCCCGCTGCCCGCCTCGCCCCCCCGCGCAGGGACTCACTGTACTCCTCCGGCAGCAGCAGCGGCCGGAAGTAGATGGGGTAAAAGGCCACCCCCACCACGGCCACGAAGCCGCCGAAGATGCCGAGCGTGCGGGACA